>PISX010006863.1:0-18557 GCA_004024625.1 Mellivora capensis
TGGAGTATTATGCCTCCATCAGAAAGGATGAATACCCAACTTTTGTAGCAACATGGACGGGACTGGAAGAGATCATGCTGAGTGAAATAAGTCAAGCAGAGAGAGTCAATTATCATATGGTTTCACTTATTTGCGGAGCATAACAAATAACACGGAGGACATGGGGAGATGGAGAGGAGAAGGGAGTTGAGGGAAATTGGAGGGGGAGATGAACCATGAGAGACTATGGACTCTGAAAAACAACCTGAGGGTTTTGAAGGGGCGGGGGGGGGTAGAGGTTGGGGGAGCCAGGTGGTGGGTATTATGGAGGGCACACATTGCATGGAGCACTGGGTGTGGTGTAAAAACTATGAATTCTGTTACGCTGAAAAGAAATGAAATTTAAAAAAGAGAATAATAATAAAAAAAAGAATGCTAAATAAATCAACATTCTTAATAAGATTTTAATGAAATCCTACAATACTGAAAGCCTCTAGTATACAAGCCAAACTTACTTGACATACCAAAACACACACACACCCCCACCCTCCCAAACCAGGAAGATCTGCCCACACTGCTCAAGTAAAAGGAGAATCAACAGATGCCAACCCCAAGATGATGCTGATGTTGGAATTATCACAAACTTCTAAGGAAATCATAATGATCCTCAATAAGGTAAAGGAACAAATTCTTGAAATAAATGCAAAAAATAGAAATTTTCATCAGAGAAAGGAAAATTACAAAAAAAACCCTAGAAATTTTAGAACAGAAAAAATACAGTATCTGGAAGGAAAAGGTAGTATGGTACTCAATACAAGAGCTATAAAATTATTATGAGTGACCTTTACATATTTTAAGAAGCAAAAAGCCATAATCATGGAATTTTTACAACATTTCATGCAGCAGTTAGAAAAAAGTCCAAGAAGAGAGATTTAGTAAGGTATACTAAGAGAAAGAAACTTAATCTGATACATACATTACTAATGTAGAACTATGGAAATCTCTAATATGTTACATGACAAATATAAAATATTTGCAATAATACAATTTATAAATGTAAGAATTAAATGCAAAGATAAGACCAAGAAAAATGTTCAGAAAAACATCTGTTTTAACAACTTAATGTAATTCGGCATAGATAACTTTCTTACAATTAAAAAAAGTTCTACCCATTTCTCTATTTCATGCAAATTTTTTCAAATCATTATCTAATTAATCAACTGAAAACTTTTTCAAGGTAATCTTAGTCCAATTAAAATAGAAAAAAAATAGAAAATAATGAAGCATATACTGACTAATCCTGAGTGACGCTTTTGTTCCTGTTATATTTACATAGGTAACTACTAGATCATGATACAAATCATATTTTTTTTAAAAGGACTTTTTTTTTTTTAAAGATTTTATTTGTCAGAGAGAGAGAGCGCACAAGCAGAGACAGAGCAGAGAGGGCAGACAGAGCAGGCAGCAGAGCAGTGGGAGAAGCAGGCTCTCCACTGAGCAAGGAGTCCAATATGGGACTTGATTCCAAGACTCTGGGATCATGAACCAAGCTGAAGGTAGACAGCTGACCAACTGACCACCCAGGCGTCCACAAAAATTATATTTCTTATTGTGGGTTGTAAAGTTTTTCTGAGACACTGCTGTAGCACACAGTCTTAAGTAGAAGATAATACTAAAACTAATTATGAGGAAAATAAAACATGATTAAATTTTCTCTGGATAATTCTTGTCAAAGGTTATCTAAAGGGCAATCTTTGCTTTGTTCATTTTTTAAAAGACAATTAGTGGATATCTAGAAATATAAAAGACATAATGGTATAAAACTCAAGATTTTTTTCCCAGTTGCAATCAGAAAAATGGGAAAAGGGAATGAACTTTCACATCTGAAAGCACGTCCTGCCCCTACTGATATACACATACATCCTCCTGCAACTCCACAGCAGTCTTACCACAAGGTAAAATTATGTCATAATTTGTTTTCTGTGCTGTCTATTTCTCTACCTACCTACCTAGCTAGCTAGCTATCCATTGCTCCATCCATCCACCCACTTTGGAAAACACTGTCCTCACATACTGTGAACCCTCAGTAAATAAGCACCATATCAGTATCCTTTTATTTATATCCTCCACAATGCCCAAAACAGTTCCTTGCACATATTATGTATTCAAATAAATGCTGATTCAAACTTTGATAAAGTAGCCAAATTCAACCAATTAATAGGTCACAGTTAAATCATTTAAATCTAATCAAACCAACATTCACTGACTACCTACAGTAGATATGCACAGTATTAAGCCCTTCAGAAAACAAACAAAAAAGATCATGAAGAACTTCATCTAGATATTTAACAATCTACTGAAGTAGAAGGGGAGGGTAGTGACATACCATTATTATAATATAGTAGATTCTTGGCATTCTGAGATTTACCATTGTCACCTTTGACAATTCACTAATGATCCCAAAGGTCTCATAGGTAATTCTGCAGAGACACTAATTTGAGGTATGTATTTGTTTCTCTTCTCTCATATTCTCCTTTGCATTTAACAAAGGAATAATATACTAATGTGGTATTTAAAATTTGGGGGATCCATAAGAACCTGAAGATTCTGCCTCATGAAAACAAAAACACATGGCATAATTTAGTGCCAGAATAAAAAATGCTATATTCAAACAAATGAAATGTACATCCAGTTGTTAACAGAGAAAAGATTTAATAAAGAAAACAAGTGAAATGGGCTGACTGAAAAAGAGAGCATTCCTGTTACAGCTGTGATTCTACTTCCACACTACTTACACTCGTAACACACTCGTCAATGAATCTCTCTTTACAAAGCCAGCAATTTTTAAGGAGGACTGGAGAAGACGGCTATTTCCTAATGGGAATACTTTAGAATCTCAAAAGAATGCTGTGCTTTCCTACTGGAGAATCACTGAGTACCTAATACACACATACACACACACACACACACACACACACACCCCAAGACCCATAGATGAGAATATGTAATACATAGTTTCATGTATATAGTAAATGTTCCCATTTCATACTGTTGTATAAACACAATGTATACGACAAGCACACTTTTATGTTTACTTCTAAATACAAATAACTTTATTTCTAACACAGTCTTGTAGTAAAAGGTTTAAGTTCATAGCTAAGAAATCTGCAGTTGAAGACAAAGATAATCTAAAATGTTTTTCAAAGTATAAAGTGATTCAAGTAAAACAGTTGTTTGAAGAGACTGAGTACAAATTAGTAATCTAAAAAAGACTTAGTTCTACTGTATAAACTTGAGAGAACAGAGAATAGTAAAATAAAAGCCAAGTCAAAACTAACTATAACAAACCAAGAGGGAAGTGATGAGGACCTGGCCTAAAGTCTCAATACTTTATTTTTATTATTTAACACTGAAAACAAAAGAGAAGGGAAGGATGCAAAACACATTAAAACAACAACAACAACAACAACCACCACCATTTAAAACCCTCACTGGGTTTCATGACTGAAAAGATGTAAATGAAAGAGGCACCTAGGAAAATTCTTAAGTTTTCAAGTCTGAGTGTTTTTGAGTATGATTTTACTGTTGATATAAAGAAGAAGTCTAGGTTTAGGCTACAGCATCCAAGAAAGACCAAAGATTAGACCAGAGAAAAAGCAAACAGAAGGCATGTTTTGAAAACGTGGATTACATGTGTTTCCATCAGTTTGTAAGACTGAGTCTGAAATAGCTAGCAGCTTGGCTGTTGAGAGATCTCTGAATCGTGTGTGACTGGGTCAGGACCCCCGTCATGAGACTGGTGGAAGGGAAAAACCCTGTCACAGTACTTTCTCTAGCAATGAATGAAAGTGAAAACGTACCAAATGGGTGATGTCAGTCGAAAAACAACATAGCACAGAATATTAGTATTCTGACCAGGCCTCAGAGATGTGGCACATCAGTAAGTGAAAAAGGGGTCCTGGATTTATGTGAAGGGAAAGCAGACTATGGTGAATACACAAACAAAAACTAATGTGAGGTGAAAAGAAAAAAGAATCATAGCTGATAACATTATATTCCTGGTGACCAGACCAAAGACCAGACATAGAGTGGATGATTCTTCTTTGGCCATTATTTGGCACAGTCTCATTTCTAAATCCTAAATAGTCTGTACAGTCCCTAAGGACGAGAATTAAAATATCCTCTTATATAAAATGAGGGGGGAAAAAAAGAAGAGTCTAAAAGAAGTTTGTGGAAGAAAGACAAGTTAGATTCAGGTGACAACAATATAATTTCATGTGCATATGGACACAGTACCTAAAAACTTACAAGACTGAGGCCCAGAAGAGAAAACCAAAAATACGGATCATTCCTGAAGAGATAGTTGAAGAGATAAAGAATAAATACTGAAGACTAAGTATCAGAGAATAAGTAGAACAAAAGTACCAGGCCTTGGGGTAAAACCATTCCAGAAATAAGAGCAACAAACAGATTTTTAAAAAGGGAAAAAGAGTAACATGATAAAGGAGAAAGAAAGATTACTTTCATCTACTTTGTCAATTATAAGTACTATCATAAGTGCTGTATCACTTTTATCTTCAGAATGGCCCAATAATATTAAAATTCACTGTACTCATTTTATAGATATATAAACTTAGGGTAAGTGAACTAACTAAATTCAAACTACAGAACCATGTCTCAAACCCAGTTCTGCCGCCTACCCAGCCACTGTTTCCAAAAACAAAACAAAAAAGCCCACCAGCTAGCAACCATATATACAACTGAGTCAGAGTAAGATGGCAGATGATTGTGGAAACATACCCTTTAACAGCATCAACCTAACTAATAACCAAGAAAACAAAATCTATAAACAAGCATGCATATATATAAAAATAACTCTTCAGTTTAAGTTTTCCCTGGGATCCAAACAATCCAACTTCTTTTATTTTTTTTTAAAAGATTTTATTTATTTATTTGACAGAAAAAGATCACAAGTAGGCAGAGAGGAAGACAGAGAGGAGGAAGCAGGCTCCCTGCTGAGCAAAGAGCCCGATGCGGGGCTGGATCCCAGGACTCTGGGATCATGACCTGAGCCGAAGGCAGAGGCTAAACCACTGAGCCACCCAGGCGCCCCTCCAACTTCCTTTAATTTCAGTTCTTCCCTATGTCTTCTGTAAAACATTAAAATTAAATATGAATTTTACATACTTTTAACTTTAGAAGTACTATTAATAATGAAATGGCCAAAATGAAAATAAGGAAGAACAATCCATTTGTAAGTCCTCTCTATAACAAATCCCCATAAACCACTTTAGCTGAAATTTCTCAAATAGAGTTTCTAATTCTAAATGATATAGTCTTTACATTCACAATTCCATGTTCACAATAAGTTGTTTATTATAGGCGAAATTATGGTAAAAAATTACGTGACTAGGAGGAGCCAATAAAATGTTGAAACATATGTGTAGGCTTAACGTTAAATTCTACTAAAATCTCAACCAACATTTAAGTCTTTAATTTTATCCATAGGTCATTCCATTTACAACTTAAATTTTAATTGCATAGAACAGTAATTGTATAAGCAGAATTTAACACCAAGAATATTCCATGCAGAGTTGATTTTTAAATGTCCTCAAATTCACAAATAAAACAGAAAGCGTCAAAGCTTTATCTTTACACACACACACACACACACACACACAAACACACACAAAACGAGGAACATAAATATTCTACAAGGTTTTGTCCTAAGCCTGCTTCTCTTCTTTCTCTACATCATCTCCCTAGACAACTATATCCTATCCTAAATCCTCATCTTTGATCTATCCTCCTTAGGTGCCTATATACCCAGCTGGGTATTTCCCACCTTGATGTTCCATAGACACCAAAGCCTCAAGATGTACAAAATCACTACTGTATTCAGCAAAACAGTAAAAGTAAGTATCTTTGGGTAGTTGAGATATGGGTACTTCAGTTCTTCCATACTAATGAACTTTCCTTTATTCCAGGTTATTAAAAATGATCCCACTCCAACCAACCCACCAAATTATCTTTCTAAAGTTTTTAGCTCCTTCGGATTTGCCCACCATTTAATTTACCTCATCACTTAACCAAAGCCCTGGCACCACCCTCAACTTCATATCCAGCTCCCTATTACTAACAAATTTCTCTCGCATTCATCCCTTCTTCTCCCTATTACTACTCTAGCTGAGCCCCTCATCTTCTCTGTGCTAATTTAACTTCCCTTCCCCCAATCTCATCCCCTCATTGCCCTGCCCCAAAGATACTACTCATTTTTCTAAAACACAATTTTTAAAACCCTTCAGAATCTTCATTCTCTTCTGACTAAAAATGAGGTCTTACCCATAGTGTACAAAGGCCTTTCTTTCATCAAAAGATCCTTGGTCAATTCTCCATCATTCCTCCCAACCCCATCCCCTTCCCAAAGTTACCATTTCCTCTAAATGATCTTTACTCTCTGCCTCACATAACATCTCCCTCCCCATTCTGTGTACATCCTGATATACATGAAGAGCTTACATATAGTATAAACAGGCTATATCACTACTTCTTGTATCATACTATTCATCACCCTACCTCCTAACTCTTTGTAGTAAAACATTCCCATTCCCATCCCTATAAGAGTATGAGGGGAGAAAAGAACACAGGTATCTAATTAACGCCGGTAACCACTCTGAAGAATATAACGCCTGATAGACAGAAAATATGCATAAAAAATAAAGCTCTAACAACCAGCAACTACTTCCCAGCAGCATTCTTTCCAGCCACTAGTTGCTATTACATGAAAACCTTCAGGGGCTATCATTACATTCTAGGAACTGGAAAATTGTAATTAAAATTGAGTAAGTTATCTAACAATCCTGAAAGACTAGCAAAATAAAGGAAGCCCTCCCAGAATTATCAGGAATCTTTAACTATTACAGCTCTTAGAGGCCTAAAACATCTTAATCCTCTGGTTTTGTAAATGAATAAAAGCACTGATTGGTGAATTTTCTACAAGGAATGATAATACAGGCCTCTGGCCAACTCCTTTAAAATGTCAATACCCTTCAGTTAAGTTGGTTACAACCCTCGTTCTTACAATTGCCACCAAAGCAGAGATAGGCCTCTAAAAAAAGTTGTGAGTTCTCTGACAGAATAGAGACTAGAATCTGGGAAACTCTGCTCATTAAGAGGAGTTTCTATATAAATAAAGCCCACTTTTCTTGGGTGTAAAAAAATTCAAAGATGTTAATCCTTACAAAAGCAGTTAGTCGTATCTCAATAAATTTTTTTAAAAAGGCACTTACTGGTTTATTAAAAGCTTATAGAAAGACTACTCATAGAAGTCCTTTCTGCAACAAACATAATATAATAAAAACTCATTCCTATGATTTTTATTCAATATTTAGCCAGGGGCATTACTGAATAAAAATCAAAATAGATAACCTGTATACAGTTCTGGAGCTTTTATTAAATAAATAGTAGCCCTATCAGGAGACATTTTCCCTTTTTTTTTTATTTTATTCATTTATTTGACAGAGAGAAAGACAGCACACATGCAAAAGCAAAGGGAGCTGCAGGCAGAGGGAGAGGGAGAAGCAGGCTCCCCCACCACCCCCCGAAAAGGGAACCAACCCAATGGGGGCTTGATCCCAGGACGTTGGGATCATGACCTGAACTGAAGGCAGACACATAACCAACTGAAGCACCCACGTGCCACATCTTTTTGCATGTCAGGAAAACTACATTAAGAACTGCTTTCACCATAGTTCTCAACTTTGTGGAGAGTATTTTAAGAATCACTCTCCTGGGACGCCTGGGTGGCTCAGTTGGTTAGGCGGCTGCCTTCAGCTCGGGTCATGATCCCAGCGTCCTGGGATGGAGTCCCACATCGGGCTCCTTGCTCGGCGGGGAGCCTGCTTCTCCCTCTGCCTGCCTCTACCTGCCTCTCTGTCTGCCTGTGCTCGCTCGCTCTCTCTCCCTCTCTCTCTGACAAATAAATAAATTAAAAAAAAAAAAAAAAGAATCACTCTCCTTCTATTATTCATTAAAGCCTTAAAGAAAAGACTAGCTCAATCACTGTTATGTATCTGAATAACATTTTTTAAAGATTCTGTAACATACATGTATTTTCCACCAAATTAAGTCTAGGTTCTCTGTCCCAATTAATGAAGTTTAACCTGTCATCACCTAGTGAGTTAGTTGAAAGCATCATGATTAAGAATTATTTTCAAATAAATATCACACTTGACAAAAAAGAGATGGGACGCAATGAGTCAAACTTTTTAAAATTTGCCCCTTTGCTGCATGTTTTTACCAAGTCTTCAAGAAAACGTTTGTTTTGCAATAACATGAAAACAATTTTTAATAGTTAAAATGTCACTAAATGAGGAAAAACAAATATGAATTTCCCACACACATCCATGCACAAAAATTGAATGTAAACTCCATGAGGGCAGAGGTTGTTTTTGGGTGGGATTGTATTTTCTTTTGGAATCTGTTTTGTACAGTTAAATCTCTAGAGCCTAGAATAGTATCTATACTTGGTGGTTAAGTGCTCAAAATTTTGAATAAATTATTTTCACTAAGGCAGGTTTTAAATAGTTTCTGTTTTGGACATTCAGGTAAGCTTATTATAAAGCCTGTAAGGAATATATTTCCTTGCTCAATTATAATTTTGACTTATAAGCAGCATGTTATTAATAAAATTCTCAGGTTTCAAAGTTTGCAGCAGGACCCAGCAAAAAATGACCCATGGCCTATTTTCATAAGCTCTCAAGCCAAGAACATTTTTTATATTTTAAAAGAACTGTGAAAGGTCAATAAGAATATGTGAAAGAGTCCTTAAGTGGCTAACAAAACCTGTAATATTCACTATCTGGTCCTCTACAGAAACAGATTACTGCCCCCTGTGAATGGAGATTCCATTCACAAGAGAATAAAAGTTTTGCACACTTCCTTTCACCTATGAATTGAATATACACTATTAGAAACAGATCTTTCACCTAAAACCCTCTCCATAGCTAAATTTCTGAATTCTGGCTTGTTATCGGATTTGAAGAATGTTAAGAAAAAAATTTAACTATAGCATAAGTGGTTATGAATGCTGAAGCTAATAAAAAGGTAAGATTAAAGTTATGTTTAATGTTTTACATAACAAAAATGAAGAAAAAAACAAAATGGAATACAAACAGAAAAAAAAAACCCGAATCTAATTATATTTCAAAGAAATAGCAGAACTACGTTGAGGGGGAAAAACTCACCAAGTCATGTTTGAACACAGCATTTCGACTATACACTATCAGGTCAAAAACAAACAAACAAAAAAACCCCATAAACATATTAAATTCTAGTTAACAGGTTTGTTTTCAGAGACATAGGGTTTAGCATTTCTGTGTGTTTTAGATTTGAGCAAGTAATATGCAAACACACTGTCGATAACAGAAACTAGTTTTCTCACTATCAGAGAAAGGAATTACATACAGAATTGGAAAGAGGAAAGGCTAGAATGAAACCTACAGTTGTTGGAATGGAATTGGGAGACATCAGGATGAACCCATGGTTTTTAAGATTGGCAGACAGTTAAAAAACAAAAATTTACATGTATATATATGTGTATACATATATAAATTCTAGTTCAATCCATTAATAAATATCCACAAGAAGAAACCAGATCAGAGCTCCTTGGAGAAATGATTGATTCCAAGGCTAGGGTGAGAATGTCTTACCACATAAGTAAGAGAATACTCAAAAGATAAAGAGCACATATTAAAAGGACACAAAAGACAGCCTGAAGTAGCTCTGAGTGGTCAAAACTGGTCAAAATTGGAGGTCAAAAACCTCCAATGAATAAAAAAGAATCCATGACTTCATACTGATATGCATGCATACATACGTACATAAATGGGAAGAAGGAAAAGCTCTTACAGAAAGTCAATAATAAATGACAAAGAACATCACCTTACGGCAATCATCCTAGTACTGATTCAGGCAAGAACTAAATGGATACTTAAACTGGTGAAAGTTTGATAAGCAACAAGCTATGTGCTTAGTTTCAAAATATCTCCCCCAATTATACTTGTTACAAAGGAAAAAGTACTTTACAATGGAGAAACCTTGCAAAAAATAGTTAACATCCCTACTAATGGGATTAATAGACATCATGTGCATCCTGGGAATACAGTATCAGTTCTGGAGTACTCCTGCCAAAAACACATAACCTGAATCTAATCATGAAGCAACAGAAGACAAATCCATACTGAAAGAATTCTAAAAATAACTGACCTATTATCATTAAACATAATCAAAGGTCATAAAAGGTAAAGAAAGAGTTATAACCAACTATTTCAGATTAAAGGATACTAAAGAGACAAGAATGAATGTGAGATGTGGTGTAGGATTTACTCTATTAAGGACATTAATGAAATCTGAATAAGATCAGCAGACAATTGCATTATACCAATGTTAATTTCCTGATTTTGGTCATTGTACCATAACTATGTATAAGAGTATCACTGTAGAAAAGTCATTTAAAAGTAAAAATAAAAGGCATCATGAATGCATTTCCCATCATAATGCCAGAAAAAGTTCTCATGTGTTCATGTTTAGGTGGAGTGAACAAGCAAAAAACCAAAAATGGTTAATCAACATAATTAGGTAGAAAAGTCAGGATGAAGTGTACATAAAATTCTTTATCATTCTCCTAACCTCTATAAATCTGAAGTTTTAAAGTTCAAAAGTGTGAAAAAATAAAGCTAATTTATAATTAAGACACTATGCCAGTAAAAAGGAATTGTGAAAAATGAGTGATAGTTCTCCTTTACACAGAAGGGTAAGAAAAACAACCAGAGGTTGAGACCTGGGGTCCCTTCAAGTCTCAACTCTAATACTTAAAAGTAGAATTTTATTGGTAAAATCATAGTGGTGGCCTGTTTTCTAGCCAGGAGAGAGAGGGTAGCACCTATCCTACTTTTCTCACAAGCTTATCCTAAAATTCTACTGAAACATGATGAGTGGGGAAAAGAGGGTCAGAATGTAAAACACTATATTATAAAGTGGCTCACTTTTAACAGTGTTTGGTATTTCAAAAATATAAGCCAGACATTTTACATCACAGAAAGCTATTACAGAAAGCAGACATCCACTATATGTTTTAGTTTGTAAAACTTTTAACTTATTTAACATTTTTTTTACTTCAAATATTTCAATAAATTCAAATACCCCATCTATTTTTTTACTGTAAAATTTTATAGTGTAAAAATCTTACTAATTTTAAAAAGCCATTAACTAGGGCTTGGTCAACTTATTTTTTATTTTTTTAATTAAAATATAACTGACAGAGCATTTTATCAGTTTCAGGTGTACCAGTAAACCTTTTGGGTGCTGTGACCCAGTATAAAAAGATCATTAAACCATTTCCCAAATTCTACACACTAATATAAGATACATGATCCAGGGACGCCTGGGTGGCTCAGGTCATGGTCCCAGCGTCCTGGGATCGAGTCCCACATCGGGCTCCTTGCTCAGCAGGGAGCCTGCTTCTCCCTCTGCCTCTGCCTGCCACTCTGTCTGCCTGTGCTTGCTCTCTCTCTCCCTCCCTCTCTCTCTGACAAATAAATTAAAAAAAAAATTTAAAAACAAAAAAAAAAAAAAAAAAAAAAAAAAAAAAGATACATGATCCGAAGTGTTTCATCTTTCACAAGCTACTCAAATTAGCCCTCAGGAGTCCAGTCAAATTTTAAAAGTGTTTATAAGAAAGAAACCAAATTTTATCATGTACTTTAGCAAAAGTTCATTTTAAAAATAAAAATATTTATATTCTTTCAAATTCATAAAGGTTTGGTCACCACTTAAGAAAAGCTTTTTTTAAAATCATCTGCACTGGAGACTAATTAGTATCTCACTGACAAAAGGAAACATTCTTAAAGCTGTTACCTTTTAGCAACAGTTATGATTCCAAAACAAATAGGATTTTTTAAAAATACAGAACAAAAAATTTGGTTTAAAATAAAACTTAATGTAGCTCATCTTATTTAGCCATATTTGAAAACGTAAGATCACATTCTTGCTTAAATAAGTCTACTTGCTCAATCTCTATTTTGGGTAGTAGAGAGCTTCCAGACTCTAAGGCAAAATGCTGAGAGAAGAGCAGGCAGAACTGCGCCTGTAGAGAAGGGCTGCAAGCAGCCCAAACCCCAGCTAAGCAACTCCAGTCAGTAATGCCCGCACAGCCTCGAAGCAAGGTCACTCCCTGCACACAAAGCTGATAAAGTGAAAGAAAAAAAAAAAGATTATAAGAGCATTAGCTCCAAGAGAGTATGCTTCCTTCTTGTCTTGTTTCTCACTGTATACCAGCAGAAAGAAAAATGCCTGGTATATGGTAAGCACTGCAGTATTGGTTAAATGAATAAAGAAATGAATGAAAGAATGAAATCCTAGGTCTTTCAAATCATCCTATATAAATTATAATGAGTTGCAGAAGTATTTTAAAAACAAATTGGGCATACAATAACTTCATAGCCATAACTACCTTCAAAAAACATTAATATCTTTTATTTCCCATTCTGCCTAAATGTAGTGATGTCAAAGTTACTAAGGTAATTCCTGACCCACAGCAGATACCAGAATGCATTTACATATCCTTCCGAGTTTCAAATATGGTGTATCAGAAATTCTTGTAAAGCAGATTTAGAAGACCAAATAAATGCATAAAATTAAAATCAAAGCACAAATCTATCGTTTACCATCAAACTTGAGATAGCATTAACTCAGATAAGAAATTACAGGCTATAGAAACAGTTCTCATCGGCATTTATTTCTCATAACAGTAGCACTATCAAAATCTGCTCCTCTATAATTAGAAAACCCAAAATTTGATCTTTTTTTGTTTCTCCATCCCTATAGCATATCTGTCAGTGATCTGTCATCTTATAGTTTGAAGAACTTCCTCAAAATATAAGATGTATTTTCTTTCCAACCATAAATTAATAGGCTTGTAATTTATTCACGTTAAATAGGTAATGTTATATTCCTTCCACAACAGAGGAAAATTATGTGGAGCAGAACGCAAGTAAATGCAACAAGAGCATATGACTAACGTTTACTATTAAGCACAGTAACTTTTGGTTAACCTATTTTTTATGAAGAAATTCAACTATTCCCTACATGTTCTCTTTAAGATTACTAATATATTTGAAGTGACAAACTTTAGTCTGCTTCCCAATTACTATCCATATAATCAAGACATCATTTCACTACCAGTTTAAACCTATTATTTTCCAAAGGGCCTGCCTTATGTGCGTTATAATCATCTTACTATGCTTCTTGTGTCCATGCTGCTGGAAAAGCAGTCTGTACAAGCAGGAGTAGAGGCACAATCCTGAGAGAGAGGAGTAGAGAAAGATGTTGAGAAAACAAAACCAAATAAAATGAGCTCACTCAAGTTCGGGAGCTCAGCCAGTGTTCAAGGTCAAGGTTGATTACATTCTCTCATACCATTCTGAGTTAGAAGTTGTCCAATAACAGGAAAACTGGCCCTAGAAAGAGATATCTGAAATTCCATGTACAAGTAGTAATATCATCACTAATTCTAAGCCAACTACACTTCTAAAAAAAGAAGTGATGATAAAATATGACTATTTAGGAAACTGGGGAATACAGATGTCCCCTAAATGTCAATCAAAATTACTCAATGCTAGCCTAGAATAAAATGATAGAGCTATTTCAGTCTTGCCAAAAAATTTTTTGTATTTATCTTGAACGATTAAGACTATAACTCTCAAAGCAGTCTAAAAAATCATTATCATCAATCTCAACTATCCTTGTTTTCTAAATTTTTTAAATACCGTAAGAAAAAAAACCATAACTTTTGGTTTTAAACTGAAAAACAGTAAATAAAAAAAATCTGAGAATAGCATAATTACAAAATGCAGCTTAGGATGGATTTAATCTAACTGGAAGCTTTAAATGCAATACTTCCCTCCCAACTCTCCCTCCTTAGTAAGTGAAAATTACAAAAAGATCAGAGTTTTGATTTTAAAAGTTCCACCTGATCTCCTAGACTCCTATAGTGCCATAAAATGACTTTCAAAAAAAAATCCTTATATATACTAAGTCCTCCCCAAAATTAATTTTATATCTAATCAAAGAATCTTCTAACAGGGAACCTAAATATAAACTCAATCAATCATCTGCTTTACATAGAGGAAGCCAAATGTCCAGATATGTTAACTACTTTGGTCCAAGTCATTCAATCCCAAGTACATCACCCATTTATTCGTTCAAGAAATCTTTGGGGCGCCTGGGTGGCTCAGTGGGTTAAGCCTCTGCCTTCAGCTCAGGTCACAATCTCAGGGTCCTGGGATCGAGCCCCCCATCGGGCTCTCTGCTCAGCAGGGAGCCTGCTTCCCCCTCTGCCTCTCTGCCTACTTGTAATTTCTGTCTGTCAAATAAATAAATAAAATCTAAAAAAAAAAAAAAAGAAATCTTTATTTGACTCATAGTATATATTAAGGTACTGAGCTATGTACTTAGGATATGAAGCAATGAAAACATATAGTCACTATCCTCATGAAACTAACAGTCAGGTGGGAAAAACTATTACTATATTACTTCCAGTAATCACTGGAAGAGAAAGTAAAATTTTTTTTAAGACCGTGTAATGGGAACTAAATCAGTGATTCTAAACCAAGGTCTATTTTGTTCCCCACAGGACATCTGATAGTCTGAAGACATTTCTGGTTGTCACAATAGTGGCACCTTGTGGGTAGAGGCCAGGATTACTGCTAAACATCATATAATGCACAGGACAGCTCCTCACAGCAAACAATTATCCAGACCAAAATATCAATAGTACTGAGACCGAGAAATTCTCACCTTAATCACTGGCACAGGGAGGGGTTAGTGAAGGGTTCCTTCCTTTACAACACTAAGTATGCTTTATCT
Organism: Mellivora capensis; assembly: GCA_004024625.1. NCBI lineage: Eukaryota > Metazoa > Chordata > Mammalia > Carnivora > Mustelidae > Mellivora > Mellivora capensis. Next base: position 14,905 of record PISX010006863.1, read on the forward strand.
TTAAGGGAGTTTCACAAGGTAGAAACAAAAAAAGATAGTTTGATGGATACAATTAACCAAAACACCCACTAGAAAGTTAAAACAGGAAAGACTAAGGAAAGGAAAAGGAGACAGATTCCCTGATTGGTGAAAATGAAACAAACAAAAAAATGCAATGTTTTATAGCTGCTTCACATATAATCTCTTTCTTGAACCAAAAACAAAAGGAAAACATACAAATAAAAAACAAATTTCACAGACTTTTATTATGCCCTCTACCTTTTCTACTGTTCACCATCCCATGTCTACTACAAGATACTTTCGGGAAGATTATAAAAAGCCCTGTAGTTAGACAAATATACACTCTGGAAACAAAAGTGGAAATGGAGTAAAGAAGAGATGCAATTTCACTTTGGACGTGAGGCAAGACATGGGAGGAAAATGGCCTGGGTGTTAAAGGGACTTTGGAAAGTCTGCATCCTGGAACAGTTTAAAGACTAAGCTACCTGACTAACTGAGAAGTCCTAAGGACAATCCCCCCGCCAAAAAAACCACACACTAAGAATTTAGGCATCCTAAAGATGATAAAAGGTACCAGAATCATCTCGGAATTTATGAACCAAGGTAAATCCAAAATGTAAATTGTGATAATCTTCCTGACACATCTCACACCTACATATCTGATCCTTAGCTACCTACTCTGCCTTTTCTGAGCAGCAAGAGAAATGGATCATGATGGGGAAAAAAAAAAAAAACATAGTAATGCAACAAGCTATACAAAGAACTTGGGGGGAGAAACCTGATCACTAATATTTGATTATCTATTTGATTATCTGAAAGTGTTAATTTGTTGAGGTATAGTAATGGTACTGACACTATTTTTTACAGTCCTTAAAAATTAAAAGAATCCAATATACATGTAAAATTCATCTCGTCCAATTACTTTGCCTAAGCATAACCAATGCATAACAGTCTTCTATTCGCCATGTATTAAGAGCTCATATATTATCAAAGTGCCCCCTCCAATAAAATTACAGTTTTCTAAGGAAAGAGTCATGCATTGCTATTCTTTTCCCTCTTTTCAAAAACAAAAACAATACCCTTACCATCATGACCACCATACAGTGCCATTCTTAAGGACAGAGTACAGATATGCAGCTCACATAATACTGCTGCATTCAGCTGGGGTCCTAAAAACATAATTTAAGCAGACCAGTATGAGTCCCTTTTCACTGAAGTGAGAACATAACAAGGATATGCCACCATCTTAAAGCAGCAACAACTATGGTACTTGTAATAATAATAATTTTTAGAGTTAACTGCTCAGGTCAAGCATAGACTCTTAGGGAGTCTTATATTCCAATCTGGACAAATCTTCTTTCGTCATTTTAGAACTGACATTATTACTCATGGGATTAACTCATCACAATGATGATGCTTAACTGTAAATTATGGCTTTCTCACAAAACTAGCACAGTGGGCACTTTAATATCAATTCTCTGACCTCAATCTCACTGAACTCATGGTAAGAGGAATTTATCACATAAAGTATCTTCTGACAATGACTTTGAATACAGGGAAGGAAAGGCCACAGTCATCTTTGAGATTATGATAGGTAGGAGTGGGGCAGCTGCGTATGTTGACCATGACTCATAAATATCCTACATAAGGACATGGATTTTCAGACTGAAACTCATCTGTGCTTTGCAAATTAAAAGTCTATATTCTTAACTTAGGGTGCTTGGCTGGCTCAGTTGGTAGAGCATGCAACTCCCGATCCGTTGGGTGTTAAGATAACTTTAAAATAAAATCTTAAAAAATAACAACTATATCCTTAACATTAATATCTCTGGCATGTTCCTATTTTCAAACCCATGCTAGAAGCAGGGATGGTCTTTAAAAACCAGAGAATTAGCAAGCCATAAAACCTAAGCATTCCATATTTTAAATAGGCCTTTAAAAGCCAAATTCACTCTAAGTAAACATTCTAATTGTTCCTAATATTCTAACTCAAAATTCCTTTATTTCTGCACTTTGCAATATATGATTTAATGGAAAACATTCATTACTGAATTATTCCCTATTATATGCTTACTTGCAACATTTGTCTATCAGCAAGCATTACATTCACAGAAACTATGTTCAAAATCAGGAAAAAATTATGTATTTTACGTTTAAAACAAGTATATTCTTCTGAATCTTCTTTGAATATAATACCTGTGACTATATTGGTCACAGGTATTCTATCCTGTATAATACAGAATATATTCTATATTCTAGAATATATTCTAGAATATATTGTGACTGGGATCTTTGCAGAGAATGTTGATTCCAGGACCGAGAGGAAACATACAAAATGATTCTAAGACATCCTCTTGTGTCAGAAAACTATGAAAAGCCAATGGAATGAACATCAAAAGTTTAGAAGAGACAATGTGTAGAGAGACGATACACTTACATGTATATTTCCACCCATTACGTGGAGTTGTAATCATTAAGAAACAACCAGTATGTCACCACTAAAGATTACTAGGACAGTGGACTCATTCTGAAAATTTTTAAGATAAAGAATCAAGGCACTTATCTGGCTTTCCTAAATGAATTAAAAAAATTTTTTTTTCCTAAATGAATTTTATTGTGGAATAATCAGATGCTTGATGTGGAAAATTTCTCACAACAGAATTCTGGCTAATAATTACCAAAGGAATAGCATAATTAGAGAGCCCACCATTGAGTTTCCTCAAATGAATTAATGACTGTAGACAAAGGTTATCTATGGATGCTGAAACATTAATTTAACATTGCTCCATCTTCTGAATAGTTTCAGGATCACTAAAAATGGGTAAACCAGCAATTATACACCTAATACAAAAGGAAGCTAAAAAAGAAAGATTGAACTGAATGTAATCAAGCCTCTAGACCTAACTTCCAGCTTAAAGGAATGGGAAGGGTGAAGGAGAATGGTAACACTATGAGGAAACAGCCAAATCCAGAGTGTAGAGGATTCTACAGGACCATTAACTTTGTGTCTTCAATAATTATAAATGTCATGGGAAGGGTGGGTGGGAAAAGCAAGGTCTGTGACTTTATTGCCAACTCTGTGACTATATTGCTACTATTATTAAGCTAATTCCACATTCAAACATGATGAAGTTTGAGCATGTTAATAAAGGAGTTAAAAGATTTTCTAAGTTCTCTGAAATCCATAGGGAGAAAGAAGAGAGTGCTACATACACTAAAATGGGACTGCTACTGCCAATCTCAAATTCCTGTAAAGGTTAGATGTGAAAAGAGGTGAAATATCCAGCTAGCCATGTAGATGTTACGCCCCCTATTCCTAATGGAAATACTAAAAGGAAAACCAATATATCATTTCTACTCCACTGTGCTCTATTGTGACAACCACAGCGTAGTAACACTTTTTTCCTATCCACCACATGAGAGATCCTATTCAGAATTTCATGGTGGGAGTTGGGGGGGGGGGGGCGGTGCTGGGATTGAGGGAGGATACATATTAGGAACCGCCTAGACAAACAGGAGAGACAATTAAAAGGTGTGGGGTGGGGTGCCTGGGTGGCTCAGTGAGCCTTCCCCTCAGGTCATGATCCCAGGATTGTGGGATCAAGCCCCATGTCAGGCTCTGTGCTCAGCAGGGAGCCTGCATCCTTCTCTCT
>PISX010006863.1:18657-93279 GCA_004024625.1 Mellivora capensis
GGGGGGGGGGGGGAGGATCAAAGAACTGCAATGGAAATAAGAGAATTTTTTTATATAAAATTTTTTAAAAGTTTAACATTCTATAGTGCTGTACCACTACATGGAGCAAATAAAAGGCTACTGTTTTCTTTCCTGCAGTTGTGAAACTATTAACAATAAACTGGAACATACAGTACTGTTAAAAACGTTTTCTTCTAGAATTTAAGCACCATCAAGTATTGCTGGGAGAACCAAACTTTCTAATTATCAGCTACAAATTCATAAATAAAATGAAAAAAAGATTCCCAAGTCTATTGCACTATATATCAAGAATGGGTTAAAAAAGAGAAAGAAAATCCAATACCAGCAAAGAAAACCCTTTACAAAGTGTTTGCTTTCATGTAACTGTGTCACTACTATGTACTCTAATATGGAGAGTCCAACTCATATGAATGTTATCTAACTTGTAGCCCTTTCCTAGCCTTCCCAAATGCCAATTCTTTAAAAAAAAGAAAAGAATAAAAGAAACAAAATTGTGAAACAGCTTCTAAAAGTATTGTCCTGTTCGGATTATCACAGCAGTAGGTCTCGTATTTTAACAGGTGAGTATTTAAGATTTTGTTAATCATACTATCGAATACAGTATGAGCACTTCACACCAAAAGTTCATGAAACTGCGACTTTGTTAATATCACATTAATTTTTTGTGTAGACAGGTACTTGTTATATTTAATGTCTGCACTACGGTCTACTTAACTCAGAGTTTTAGAAAAATTAACATGCTTTATCGAAACCTGTCTCCTTTCAGACTAGTAAATTCAATTAAGTAGTGAAAACTGGACACCTGCTTCTTTTCCAGTGTTAGATTTTACATATGAATGAACCCGTGGGAAATGCTTCCCCAGCATCTTCCCCTCTCGAAGCACAGACCCCTTTCCCTACCATTTGTGTCTTTATGTCCAGATGATGAGAGGAGGGGGAAGTAAGGTATAATAAACCGCAGAAAAACCCTGCCTCCCACTGAGCCATTCTCTTAGCGTTAAGTCCCTAGTTGGCACGTCACCCAGCCAACAGTGTCTCAAATACAAACAGTACGTACAACGTGACCACAGATCACCACCCCTGTAGGTTCCCTTCCTTTCTGTCCCCATCGGTCCCTGCCTCATTAGGACCAAGGAGAGGTCTGTGCAGTGCTGTCCGGTGAGCAGTTAAAATCCGCAGGCCCAGGAAAGAGGTGGGCGGGCCAGGCCTCGGCGGAACTGACCCCCAGAGACCTGCCAGGAGCCTCCGGGGGAGGGCCCAAAGGGGCCTTCCCTCCAAACCCTCAGCCACTCAACGGGGCGCTGGAGACACCGGAACCTCCCTCCGCCCCGGGGCGGCCCTCCCCCAGTCCTCGCCTCGGACCCGGGGGAGGGGCGCAGGGCAGAGAAACACCCCTCCCCCTCCCCCCGACTCAGCTAGGCCGCCTCTCGCCCCACCCTGGGAAACCCTGCAGGCCCGCACCCACCCTGCTCGCTCGGGCCTCAGTCCGGGTGGGAGACGTGGGTGGGAGGGGAGGCTAGACTGCAATACCAACCTCGCTATTGAAGGTTTTCACAGCCTCCATGTTGTCGGTGCGGAGGCCCCGAGCCCGGCGGCGGAAGAGGCGGCGGCCACTGCACTGGGTGGGGAGAGCGAGACGGGGGCGGCGGCACGGCCGCGAGAAGGGGCGCGGGCGGGAGACCCGGCCGCTGCGACCCGGGACGGGAGTGGAAGGGCAAGCACTGGCAGGGAAGGACTCCCTCAGGGGCAGCAAGGCCCCGGCATGGCCGCTAGGGCGGGCGGAGCGCCGGTCTGGGGAACACAGGCGCTGCCGGGGCGGGTCGGCAGCGGGCGGGGGAGGGGCTGGGCCGCGGCGCCTTCTCTTCTCCGCCCCGCTCGGTCTCGGTCCTCCGCCCTCTAGCCCCGTCCCCTACACTCTCCACCCCCTCCTTCTTCTTCCTTCGTCAGACTCCTGTTTCACCTCCCCGCCGCTCGGGCCGCAGGAACCAGCAGCGCACCGCGAAGACGGAGAAGGAAGCGCTGGCAGCAGCGGCTGCGGCATCCAATATGGCGGACGCTAGTCGGGCCGCGCAGCTCGGAGATCCGCGGCGCCGGCCAGCGCGCCCCCTGGTGACGGGCCCGCGCGGGCCCGCGCGGAAACCATCGAGCGAGCGCGGGCCAGAGCGTCGCCGCCCGGAGGTCCTGCTCAGCTCGGCCCGGGGCAGCCCGCGCCTTGCCCCCTCCCCGCGCCTTGCAGACGCGGGAGCGAGCGCTGCGGCCGCGTGGAGCGCTGCGGCCCGCCCTTGAAAGCCCCTCCAAAGCGTTACTCTGAGGAATGCCTAAGTGTCCCCGTAACGCGACAAGTTTGGGCAATAATGCCCACGTTTCCGTTGTTTCCAAGTAGATTGGCCCCTTTACGTGAGCTGTTGCGTTCAGTTGCCTTTCAGAACTTTGCTGGACAGTGGCCTAAAGGTTAACAGCCAAAAAGAAAAGTTCCTAGTCATTCCTCTATTTAGGAGCGATGTGTCCATGCATGTTAATAGCGTCTGGAGGAGATGTGAGAAACAAAAGCTTCGGATCCGGGTGGGGGCAGGGGGACGGGAGAAGCACGCACACAGCCCAGCCAGCAGCTCAGAGCAGGAAATGCACGCTGCATAAAATCCGGGGGGACTGGTGCACAGACAATGAGTGCATTTGTCTGAGCGGCGGGAATCGAGGCCCAGGCGCACAAGATTTGGATAGGTGAAAGGGAACTCATGTTTAATGGAAGATGTATTATTCTAGAGGAATTTTGCCCTGGGCTGTTTAGAGTTAAGACGGTGAATACAATATTCCTAGATGAAATAAGAGATGCTGCTCGCAAAATGCCTTCTCTCACTTCGTGCCCTGTAAAATAACCAATAACCAAATTAAAAGCAAACGAATTGAAATTAAAAGGGTGTACCACTGAACCGCAAAGGCCGGGTCCTCTTGCTGAGTCTGTCTTTCAGCGGTTCACTCAAAAGGAAGGGAGGAAAATGGCAGAATTTTATGCTGGGGGATTGTTGGACCCAAGGTACGTTGGTAAAAACTGAGCCCCGAGCCTATGGCACTGACAAAGGCAGGCCCTTCTTGACGTCTTAGGGTCCAGTCTACTTCATTAACAACTTTAATATAGGGGCTGACTTAAAAAGGATAACTTCTTCATCAATAAGAGCTTGTATTTCCACCTTCAAAATCTCAAATGTGGTCACTAAGTTCGCCATCACCATTGGCCTCCAATCCTCATAGGCCAAGCTGTTATGATCTCTGGCCAACAATTGCTGTAGCCTCTTCACCGTCCTCCTGCTTGTCTTCCAGTAATTCATTCTCCAGACTGACAGAAGGACTTTTTTTTTTTTTTAAAGACACAAGTCAGATGATTTAAATCCCTTTAGGATTTTCCCATTGCTCAGATAATGTCATAACCTCTTACTAGGGCCTGAAGGCCCTGACTACCATGACTCACGGTACTCTGCTTTACTCTTTTCCTTCCTGTCACGCTGGCCTCCTTTCTGTTGGCAACACAAAGGATTTTCCCACTTAGAACACTTGTATGTGCCCCTTCCCTCTGGGATGCTGATGCTTGTGTTCTTTTCTTGGCTGACTCTTCATCCTGTCCTCCTCCCACAAGAGGTCTCCTCCGATCAGTCCATCTAAAGGAGCATGCCATTACTTATATAAGCACCCCACTCAGTACGATTCATGCCAGATTCTAAAGCTCAACATTCACTGCTTTGGCCTGTCGGGGATTATTGATTCAGTCATTCATTAATGAATGTTGACCGAATCCTTTAGGCCTGAGAGAGTAAAATGCAATACAAGCTGAAGAATCAGTTGTTAATATGTTACATGACTTGATTTTATAAAACTTCCACACCCAGAAAGATGGCAGATGGCACTCTTGGATCAAGGGAAGGAAAAGTGAGGGGGAAAAGGGGAAAAAAAAAAGAGAGAGAGGGAGGGAGAGAGAGAGAGAGAGAGAGAGAGAGAGAGGAGACAGCCTAAGCCCTCAAATGAGAAGGCAGTAAAGCAAGAGGAAAAGTAGAGAAAGATCAGAGGGGCTGCAAGGAGTCTGGAGGCCCAGTACAATGACTAAGTACAAAGTTTATGAACAACCACACATACCACAATGTGAAAATGTCAGTACCCGTATCCATAATATATGTATGTATGTATATTAGTTAGAATTCCAATTCCCAATATACCAAACCAATTCAAGCTAGCTTATGCATACAAGAATTCACTATTAGGATGCGGGTAGGTTTTGTTTGATTCCAAAGTCAAGAATGCCAATGGGCCTAGGAAACCAGAGTATAGAAAGCCTGAAAGGCAGACTAATCTCTGCTTACCTGTTTTAGTTTTCTTTCTGTTGCTTTATCCAACTCTGTTTTGCTAGTGAGATTGACTTGTGCTCTGGTTTTTTAATCCTACATACCTAGAAGACTTGACTGAAAACTTCACCTTCCTTCTTCCAAATTCCTAAGGGAAGGAGAAGGAATTTGACTGACCCAGCTTGAATTAGGTGACCATCACCAAAAAAACCTGAAGAACACTAATTCATATTTTGAGGAAGAATTATATGAGAAATAGCATGCAGAAGTATTCCTGTTCCTGGAAGAGATATGCCCAATTATAAATTATGAAACTCATATTTTAGAGCTTATGACATTCTCTTCTGAATGTGGTTATCATTGGCCTGTCCTCTAGGACTAAATCATTTCTGGAAATAACTCATAAGCTCTAATTCAGCCACAGCCTAAAGGTCAGAATCAAAAACAGTCTGGAGCAGCACTCACGACAGAACCTTCTGGGATCATGGAAATGTCTTGTATCTGTGCTACCCAATTCAGTTGCACTAGCTTTGTGTGGTTATTGTGTTCTCAAAATACGGCTAGTGCAACAGAGGGAATGAATTTTTTATTTTTATTTCACTCTCGTTGACTCAAGTTTGTGCTAGTGACAACCCGATTGGAAAGCAGAGATCTAGCTAGAGAGGACTTATTCCTGTGGATAAGTCACTTCTTAGATATTGGGAAGTAATTGTAAGGTGATACTAACCAAAAATCAAGTTGATTATTAGCCAGCAAAAGTAACAATGTATGTATATGAGTTTCTTTAAACTGGGGCAAAACCCTGCAGCATTGTCTAACCTCAAACTAAGTCTCATCCAGCGGAGAAAAAAAAAAACAAACTTGAGCATCTTTAGGGAACATTCTAGAATGGTTTAGGAAATTAGGGCAAAGACACAAATGGAACACTATACAGCTAATAAAATTATTAGGCTGTGGGAAATGGTATAGTATTTCTCAAAAATTAAACACAGAATTACCATATGATCTAGCAATTCTATTCAGGGTATATGTCCAAAAGAACTGAAAGAAAGGACTTGAGCAGGTATTTGTACACCCATGTCCAGAGCAGCACCATTCACAATAACTAAAATGTGGCAATTACCCAAGTATCCATTGATTGATGAATGGATAAACAAAATGTGGTATATTCACATATAACGGAATATTATTCATCTTTAAAATGGGAGGAAATTGACAGATACCACAACACGCATAAACCTTGAAGACATTATGCTAAGTGAAATAAACCAGACACAAAAAGACAAATACATGATTCCATTCCATAAGATACCTAGAATAGTTGGATTCATGGAGACAGCGAGCAGATGGCAATTGCCAGGAGATGGTAGGAATGGGGGGAGTTAATGTTTAATGAGTATAGAGTTCATTGGGGGAAGATGAAAACATCTGGAGATGAATGGTGATGGTAGTTTCACAACAGTGTGAATGTTCTTAATGCCACAGAAATGTACATTTAAAAATAGATTGGTAGGGATGCCTGGGTGGCTCAGTTGGTTGGGCGGCTGCCTTCGGCTCAGGTCATGGTCCCAGCATCCTGGGATCGAGTCCCACATCGGGTTCCTTGCTCAACGGGGATCCTGCTTCTCCCTCGGCCTCTGCCTGCCGCTCTGCCTGTGCTCACTCCCTCGCTCTCTCTCTCTGATAAATAAATAAATTTAAAAAAATAGATTGGTAAATTTTATGTCAGGTATATATAATCACAATAATTTTTTTAATGGTTAGAATAAGACTAAAAATATGGGAAATGCATTTGAGAGACTATTAAGTACACAGGAGTAAGATAAACTGTTAATATATTTTAGCTCTTAAAGTATATATGCAAAAAGTGAAAAATTGTATTTGAAAAACATTAGTACAACAGGATTGTGAGGGTTTTTTGGTTTGTTTTTTTTTTTAAGATTTTACTTTTAAGTAATCTCTACACCCAACATTGGGCTTGAATTCAACAACCCTGAGATCAAGAGTCACATGCTCTACCAAGTTATCCAGGCAGGCACCCCTGTGGATTGTTTTTAATAAGAATTGTGCCTCTTTTCAGTAACTCAGTATTTTTAAATATTATTTTTTATTTTTTTAAGATTTATTTATTTCGGGGTATCTGGGTGGTTCAGTGGGTTAAGCCTCTGCCTTCGGCTCAGGTCATGATCCCAGGGTTCTGGGATCGAGCCCCACATCGGGGTCTCTGCTCAGCAGGGAGCCTGCTTCCTCCTCTCTCTCTCTCTCTCTCTCTCTCTCTGTGATCTCTGTCAAATAAATAAATTTTTTTAAAAAGATTTATTTATTTTGAGTCCCTTCTTTCACAGTATTATTTATTATACGTACATATGGAAGGGGAGGGGCAGAAAGACAGGGAGAGAGAATCTTAAGCTGACCCCACACAGAACACGGAGCCCCATGCAGGAAGGACGCCATGACCCCAAGATCATGAGCTGAGCCAAAATCAAGAGTCAGACGTCCAACAGACTGCGCCACCCAAATGGGCACACTTTAATTCACCAAACTTCATACTGAACCCAAGTATTATTCCCTGAATCATTAGATACTGAAGATACAATGTAAACATTTTGCTTTTACTAGCTTAAATTAATAAGAATTTTGAATTTGGTAGGTGCGTTCTATTTTCTGTTAAAGAAGTATTTCTTTAAATGGCTAAAGGTAAAACAGAAGACATCGTCATTAGTAGTAGTAAAAATAAATAGTAGTGCTGGGAGTCAAAGATCAAGAAAAATTTCTAAATGTCTAGGCTCCATAATCAAAATATTAATTTAAGCTCAGCATTTGCACCCTTCACCCCCATAATGAATAAGCCAGCAGATTCATGTCTTCCCCTTCACAATGAATCTTTCCTTACTTCTAACACACACACTCCTGTTCCAAATTATTTGCCCAGCCTACAGACACAACCTTCACTTGTTCCCCCAGACTTTCCAAATGAACACTGCTACAAGTTGCCTATGAGAAGGGACTGTTTTGCCTTCCTTAAAGTTTTATTTCACTGCTTTGAAATGATAGAGTTTGTGCTGACTACCCAAATTTCTGTTCATTTCATTTCACTGAGGAAATCACCAAATTATTTTGCTGTTACAAAGTGAGAGAAGGCTCAGGTTGTGATAAAAGAGGTTAAATTGCCCAAGAGGCATATTCTTATATCTCTAGACTTTGTCTAACTTTCTGCTACAAACACCTGTTATAAGAGGGCACAATGGTGACTGGCCTCACAAGGTTGCCATAAATTGTGATCATTGTGTTCCTCATATGTTGGCAGATTAGTAAGTTAACATGTCCAGAGTAGTTCCATGCCTCGTGGACAAATTAAAAATAATCAAATGGGAGCCTGGCTGGCTCAGTCAAAGACCATGCAACTCTTGATCTCAGGGTTGTGAGTTCAAGCCCCACACTGGGCACAGAGCTTACTTAAAAAATAAAAATAAATAAAAATAACCAAACATACTGGAGTCTGATATATACCCCCAGAATGCAAGTCTGTTAATTTACTATATCACTTTTAAGTGACTGAAATTCCCCTGTCTTCTATTCAAGATAAAGTTTTTTGTATCAAGATAACTGGGAAACTAATAATCTGAAGGTTGTTTTTGAATTATTAAATGGTAAAAAGGAACTTTAGTTAGTAGAACTTTTATATCCCTCCCCACAACATACACCCATGCTTTAGTGTTCCTTCTCCCTATACAATACTGAATAGTACAGTATCTCTTTTGTTTTTAGGCTGACATCTCTTGGCTGAATTTAATGCCTATAGTAAGACTAGCTGAATCATGATCTTCTGAAGACCTATCTTTATCCATTATGTCTTAATTTCTGTAGATTTAATCTAAATGTGAAAGTTCTCAAGGTAGTTTTCTGTTTTGTTTTGTTGTTTTCTTTTTCAACCAGCCTTTGAGTAATGCTATGGGGTAAACTGTGTCTCCCAAAATGTGTAAGTGGAAGTCCAAATGCTAAAGTACTTCAGAATGTGACTGCATTTGGAAATTAGAGTATTTCCCTCTGCCAGCTTTACTGAGGCACAATTGACAAAGAAAAGTTGTATATATTTAAGTAATAAAATGTGATGTTTAGATATATGTATACATTGTGAAATGATTACCACAATCAAGCTAAGGAAAATATCCACTATCTCACATAGTTACCACTTTTGTGTGTATGTGGCAAGAACACTTGAGATTTACTCCCATAGCAAATTTTTTTTTAAGTTTGTTTGTTTAAGTAATCTCTACACCCAACATTGGACTCGAACTCATAACCCTGAGACCGAGAATCACATGCTCTTCTGACCGAGCCAGCCAGGCGCCCCTCTTAGCAAATTTCAAGTATACTTTATAGTATTGTTAACTGTACTCATCATGCTGTACTTAGATCTCTAGAACTTATTCCTCTCATAACTGAAAATTTATACCCTTTGATTAATACCTAAACTCCCTTGCTCCCAGTTTCTGGAAACCACCATTCTCTCTGTACTATGAGGTCAACTATCTTTTATTTATTTATTTATTTATTTATAAAGTTTGATTTATTTAGTAATCTCTACACCCCAATGGGGCTTGAGATCATGACCCCAAGATCAAGAGTTGCACACTCCTCCAACCGAGCCAGTCAGGTGCCCCTGCTATGAGTTCAACTTTCTTTTAGATTCCACATGTAAGTGAGATCATGCCATATCTATATTTCTGTGTCTGGCTCATTTCACTTAGCATAATGTCCTCTAGGTTCATTCATGTTGTTAAAAAGGGCAAGATTTCCTTCTTTCTCATGGCTGAATATAATTTCATTATGATAAATCATATATGTATATCATCCTATTCATCCATTTTGGCAACACTTAGGTTGTTTCCCTATCTTGGCTCCTGTGACTAATGCTGTAAAGAACATAGCAGTACAGATTTCTTCTAGACGGTGATCTTATTTCCTTTGGACATATACCCAGAAGTGGAATTCCTAGATCATATGGTAATTCTTTCTTAGCTTTTTTGAGGAAGCTCCATACTGTCTTCCATAGTGGCTGCACCAACAGAGCATGAGGCTTCCTTCTTCTCCACATCTTCACCAACACTTCTTATTTGTTGTCTTTTTGATAGTAGCCAATCTGACCAGGGTGAGGGGCTATCTCACTGTGGTTTTGATTTGCATTTCCTGGATGATTAATGATATTGTGCTTCTTCTCATGTGTTTGTTGGCCAGCTATATGTCTTCTTTGGAAAAATGCCTATTCAAGTCCTCTGCCCATTTTTAAATTAAATTACTTTTTTTAAAAAATTAAGTTGTATAGATTCCTTACATATTTTCAATATTAACCTTTTATCAAATGATTCGCAAGTATCTTCTTCCATTCAGTGAGTTGCCTTTTTGTTTTGTTGATGGTTTCCTTTGCTGTGCAAAGGCTTTTTAGTTTAATGTAATCTCATTTGTTTATTTTAGCTTTTGTTGCCCTTGCTTGAGGACACTGGCGCAAAAAAAAAAAAATATTGTTAAGACCAATGTCTACGTTTTCTTCTAGGAATTTGACAGTTTCAGGTCTTACATTCAAGTTTTTAATCCATTTTGAATTTAAATGGATTAAAATGTAATCTTAACTGTGGGGTCAGGGAGGGCTTCCTGGAGGCAGGACACATTGATTGGTGCATAGTTTAGGAACTCCAGCCTTAGCCCCTTTGCCCTTTAGCCCCTTAAATTCCTTCAGCAGTTGACACTTTAAAATGATGAATTTCAGTAGAATGGCAGACTAGATTCTCTAAACATTTTTGTTGCATAGCAGCTACTAATGATGGTTAAAATACTTAATTTTTCTTTGCAAGTACATTGCTGAGATGATATGAAGTAAAGCAGTTGATACAAAGTAAGCAGTCCTCAGAAACCAAAACAAGTAGAAAAAGGAATGCCAAGAAATAAGATAGCACTGAAATGCCAGTCCCTGATTTTACTAAGCTTTGACTTTGGTGGCTATACAAGATATGTACACAGGACACCAGATGACCACATTATGGAGTCTTATAAGAGAATCTTGAAAAACACTAAATGTCAAGGGCAACATCATCAGTGAAGTGGTTGAAGATGTAAAGAGAGGAAAAAACACAAACAAACACAAACTTTTCCAAAGATGGGGCTGGAGTGCCAGAGGAGGGAGTTGCAGGGAAATTTGTCTGGATCAACACTGGAACAGAGGGAGGAGAGGGAAAATCTTCCCTGAGAATTTACAGCCATATGTCAGACTTCATGCATGTTTGTGGTCCAATTCATAATACATAATTCAAAAAAAAATATGTACATAATTTGTACATAATATGTACAAAACTTCAAGCAAATTATTTTAAATTGGTTCTAGGGTGACATTCTCCCAAGCAATGGAGAGAGTAACTGCAAATTCTTTCTGGAGGAAAGCAACTTCAACCTAACCAACAAGAAGTTTGACAAATAAAGGTCTGTTGAAAATAAAATTATAATTGAACAAATAAACAAAACAGGAAAACAAAGCATCAAGAGTGGGAGCCAACAGAAACACAAGACAGCAGGATCAGACCAGCATGAAGTTTAGATTATTACTAGATTATTCAGACCAGTCCCATTATTGAAAATCACAACAAATACTGTCTAAAAGAAAAAATAATAATAATAAAAGAAGCTTTAAAGCACTGAAAACAAGGCAAAACATAAATAAAGTGAGAACCAGAGAGGACCCTGAAATGGCTTTTGCTTTGAGGGCATCTGCTTTCCTGACAAACTTGAACTTTGGGTTTTGACAACCTCCTGGGGTAAGGGGGACAGAAGTCAAAGCCTAGGGCCACCCAGGTTGGGAAGTCTTCACATTAAGGTGGACCCCCAAAGGGTTAAGGGAAGCCAGGATTAGGGGGAGATTGAAGTAACTTCACTTCTCTTCCTCACCCCAGGGGACTATGAGAAAATTGTCCTTGTCTAACAGAGCAAGAAGGGGGGAAACAGTAAAAAGCACACACATCCTAGCCTTTACATGGATTTGTACTTCAAGAGTCCACTACCTGCAGCCCCCAAGTAACCCTAGGCTAACTGTGCCCCTAGACAACTAGGAGAATTAAATACAATTTCTCTCTAGAAGATTGCTCCTTCATCTAAGGCTTTAAGGAGATCCTACAAGTAAATTCTCAAGGATAATGAGAGTATTCGTTTTCAATTGCTGCTGTGACAAGTTACTACAGACTTAGTGGCTTAAAACAACACAAATTTATTACCTTTTAGTTCCGAGAGTCAGGAGTTGACAATGGGTCCCCTTGGGCTAAAATCAAGATGTCAGCAGGGCTGTATTTCTTTTGGCAGGAGACTCTCGGGGCAGGGTCCATTTCCTCACCCTTCTCCAGTTTCTAGATGCTGCCTCCATTCTCTGGCTGGCGGGTCCTTCTTCTATCTCCAAAGCCAGCAAGGACAAGTCCAGTCCTTCTCACATCAAACCACTGATACTGCTTCCCTCGGTACACTTTCCCTTGCATCTCCTGCCCCCCTTCCTTCACTGCTAAGGTCTCTAGTGATCACATGACAGGATAATCTCCCTCTCTTCAGACCCTTAATTTAACTATATCTGTAAAGTTCCTTTGGGCACAGAAGGTTATATATCCATGCAGATGCAGTTATATATCCATTGGGTGGGGATATTATTCGGCCTCCCAAAATAAGTATCACACAGTCAAAAATAGTTCAAGTCACAAGGAAATAATATACCATGAATGAGAGTCAGCAGGAAGGGCAGATAAAACATACATAACACATCAGGAACAAGCTGGGTTTGTCTCAGGAATGTAGGGTTACTTTGAGGTGCCTAGGTGGCTCAGTCATTCAGCTGCTGCCTTTGGCTCAGGTCAAGATACCAGGGTCCTGGGATCCAGCCCCACGTTGTGTTCCCTGCTCTGCGAGAAGCCTGCTTCTCCCTCTCCCTCTGCCTGCTGCTCCCCCTGCTTGGCTCTCTCTTTCTCTCTCTCTCTCTCTCTCTCTCTCTCATAAATAAATAAATAAATAAAATGTTAAAAAAAAAAAAAGGAATGTAGGGTTACTTTAAAATTTAAAAATTCATTAATATAATCCAAATATTAAGAGATTAAAAGAGAAAAACTATATGATTACTTCAGGAAATACAAAAACACATCTGATAATATTTAGTATCATTTTAAAAAATAGAAACAATATGAATTTCCTGTTGCTGCTGTAACAATTTACCATAAAGTTGGTGGCTTAAAACAACAGAAATGTATTCTCTTACCATTCTGAAGGCTAGATATTAAAAAAAAAATCAAGGACTTGCAGAGCCAGGACCACCTTGGGCATTAAGGGAGAATCTGTTCCTGTCCTCTCCTAGCTTCTGCCAGAGCTCCCTGATGGGCAGCCATGCCCCTGCAGTCTCTGTCCCTGTCTTCACGCAGCCATCCCCCACGTCTGTGTGAAAGCTCCCTCTGCCTCTCTCTCATAAGAAACCATGTAACTGTACTTAGAGACCACCCTGAACAGGACAGACTCCTCTCAAGGTCCTTACCTTAATCACATCTTTTGCCATCTAAACTAATTTTCACTCTTGGACTGTATACAGTAGTAGGTACCAGTTCTAGAGATTAGGAAGTAAATACAACTTTTGGGAGGGGATACTTTTTTCAATTTGCCATAAAAACAATCCACAAAGTATAAAAGACAATTTCCTTAACTCGTATTTCTTTTTTTTTTAAGATTTATTTATTTATTTGACAGAGAGAGAGAGAGAAAGCACAAGCAGGGGGAGCAGCAGGCAGAGGATGAGGAAGATGCAGGCTCCTTGCTAAGCTGGGAGCCTAATGTAGGGCTAGATCCCAGCACCCCACAATCATGACCTGAGCTAAAGGCAGATGCTTAACCAACTGAGCCATCCAGCCTTCCCTTATTTGTTTATTTTAGAGAGTAAGAGATGCACACACATGAGCCAGGGTGGAGGGAGGGAGAGTGAGAGAGAGAATCCTCAAGCCAACTCCCCACTGAACACAGAACCCCATACAAGACTCTCTCACAACCCTGAGATCATGATCTGAGCCAAAATCAAGAGTCAGATGCTTAACTGAGTCATCCAGGACTCCCCTCTCCCTTAACTTGTATTTCAATCAGGCTCTAAAAAACCAGTGTTAACTAGACTTATTGTGGTGATCATTTCACAAATACACAGTATACAAATACTGAATCATTATGTTGTACACCTGAAAGTAAAATAATGTTATATGTCACTTATATCTCAATAGACAAATAAAAATAAACAGCTATAGCAAATATCAAACACTCCTTTTAAAATCAGGGATAAGAATGGATGTCAGTTGTTACCACTTCTATTCTACATTATCTTGAAAGCTCAAACCAATGCAGCAGAAGAAACAAAAATTCCAAGAATTGAAAAGAAAAATGCAGAAAATATTATTTTAATTGACATCATTATCTATATAGAAAACTTAAAAAACATCCAGAGATAAATTACGGAATTGATAACAGTTGAAGACATTTCTATATTCCCATATATGGAAATTATATTAGAAAACCCTAATGAACTATAAAAATATATACCATGTAAAGTAACAACCAAAACAATAAAGAGTATTGAACTTCTTGCTATGATGAAATACTGGTGCCATTCTTGATCTTTTATATTAACCACCAGAAAATGGGCAAAGTATATGGAACAACTGTTTTCAGACATGGGACAACAGACCCAGAAGGATATAAAAATGTTCTCCTGGGGTACCAGGGTGGCTCAGTGGGTTGGGCTTCCAACTCTTGGCTTTGGCTCAGGTCATGATCTTGAGGTGGTGAGATGGAGCCCTTCATTGGACTCCCTGCTCAGCAGGGAGTCTGCTTCCCCTCTCCCTCTCCTTCTGCCCCTCCCCCCTGCTCAGGCAGGCACGTGCTCTCTCTCTCTCTCTCTCTCTCTCTCAAATAAAAAGTAAATCTTTTTTAAAAAAAAGTTCTCCCAATAATACCTCTACTGTCTGCCTGGCAGCTCTTTCAGGACCACAATTCAGGGAGGGAAACTCGAACTGAGCATGGAAATTTTGCTGAGTTGAAGAGACAGAGGTCAGAGTTTTAGGAAGATGGTGGCATTTGCAGAACAGCGTATTATGCAAATAGGAGTAATCTAAGTGAAGAAAGGACTCTAGAAATTGGCAGAGAGGTCACCTTAAGTTTTGGCTAGACACAAAGCAGCACATGCACAGAGTAAAACAATACAAGGCCAGGCAAAGAAAAGCACTTGGCGGGAGTGGGTGGGTCGGGAGGCGCCTTGGTGGCTCAGTCAGTTCAGTGTCTGCTTCCACTCAGGTCATGATCCCAGGGTCCTGGAATGGAGCCCAGCACTGGGCTCTCTGCTTGGCAGGGAGCCTGCTTCTCTCTCTCCCTTTGCCTGCCACTCCCCCTACTTGTGCTCATGGTCTCTCTTTCTCTGTCAAATAAATAAATAACTAAAAACCTTAAAAAGAAAGAAAGAGAGAGAGGGGAAGGAAGGAAGAAAGAAAGAGAGGAAGAAAGAAAAGAGGAAGGAAGGCAGGCAGGCAGGCAAGCACTTAGGAGCTGAAAACTGAACAATTCTCAGAACTGGGGGATATTCGATTTCTCCTCAGGCAGAGTGGGGGAACATTACTGATGACCTGGAAAGTGCCGCACATTCACACCCATGCACACGTGCACAGACATTGGTGTGTAAGTCAAAGCAACCCAAGAACCAGATGAAAGAGTTCCTAGTGGCCAAAGCAGAAACAGTGTGAAGAAAATAAACTAGTATTGGATTATAATCTGAACAAAAATGATATGTACATTCAGGGAAGGAAGACTCAATATTAAGATGACAATTCTTCTCAAAATGAGTTAAAGGTTCAATGCAAGTTTTAAAAAGTAGATTTCCCTGGAAATGTACAGACTGATTCCACATTTTCTATGAAGATGAAAAAGATTTAGAATACTTAAAATAATTTTAAACAATCAGGAGAGTGGCACCTGGGTGGCTTAGTCATTAAGTGTCCACCTCCAGCTCAGGTCATGATCCCAGGGTCCTGGGACCAAGCCCCTCATCGCCATCAGAATCTGTGCTCAGCGGGAAGTCTGCTTCTTCCTCTCCCACTCCCCCTGCTTGTGTCCCTTCTCTTCCTGTGTCTCTCTCTCTGTCAAATAAATAAATAAAATCTTAATAAAAAAAACCAAAAAAACAAAATCAGGAGAACTTACACTGACTGATCTAAAAAATTATTATAAAACTACAACTTGAGGACAATGTGGTAGTAGAGTATCAATAAGCCCATAGATAAAAAAAGGAGAACAGAACATCCACAAATGCATAAATACATACATGCAATCCATTCATACCTACTTGCACACTGATATAGGTTAGTAATTTTCAACTAAGGCACCAAGGTAATTCATAGCCCTTTCAATAAAGGGTAATTAAGAAAAATGGCAATCCATACAGAAAAATAAGCACATGCCTCAATCCCTGCTGCGCACCCTAAAGGAAAATTAAGAGAAGGAACAGTGCATGGAGGGAGATGGGATTGGGGGTAATGAAGACCACCAGGATCACAACCATGGCTCCTCCTGATCAATTCTCCAGTTTCACTGTTTCCTGATTCTCCTGTCCATCATTTCAGTTCCATGAATGGAATATTCTATGGTTCGATGCTAGACATCGCTATGCTATTTCATTTTACTGGTATACCTTTTACACAGTTGTATTTCATCTTTATTTGGGTAACTCTTATTCATTTCTCCTTTCCTCTTCCTTCTGATGAATTGGTAAATACATATAATTTAAATAATACATGAAAGATATAGAAATTTAAAAATGAACACCTATACAACCCACTCTGGAAAGGAATTCCTAAGGCCAATGAACTCAAGGTTCGATATTAGCCAGGAGTACTCACAGACTCAGAACCTAGTAAACTTCACAGTATGATTTATTACAATGAAAGGATACAAAGCAAAATCAGTAAAGGGAAAAGGCATAAGGAAACCAGGTTCAAGCTTCCAAGAATCCTCTCCTGGGGGAGTCACCTGAGATGTGTTTAATTCTTCCAGCAAAGAGATAACACGTGTTGCAGCCTATCATGAAATATTGCCTATCAGGGAAGCTCATTAGATACTCAGAGCCCAGGGTTTTTACTGGAGGCTGGACACATAGGCTCTACGGCTTGTGAAAGAAAAGCAGGTGTTCGGTATAAATCACATTGTATGCAGTTAGGCACAGTGAGCCACTCTTATCAGGCAATGGTGGGAACTCTCCCAAGATGAAATCCAAGCTCCCAGACACCAGCCAAGGTCTAAACTTGCAAGCAGATTTTTCTAAGGATAGTAGTCTCAGACCTGCTGTTAATGAATCATGGTTTTCCCAATGATTTGAGAACCAATCTTTCTTGTATGTGAAGTTCCCATATATTGCCCTATTCTTTTCTATATTTTGTTCATTAAAATGCCTACTATGGTTTTAATATTTTAGCCTTTTATAACATATTTTATTACATGGTATTGTTGGTTCCTCCTTTTTCTTTTATTTCAGGGATTTCCTGTCTATCATTCCTTGATTCTTTTCCCATACAAAACTTTAGAATCCACTTGCCTACTACCATACATATCCCTAGGTATTTTTATTGGTATCCTACTAATTTATAGATGAACTATAAATTGGGAAGAACTGACATCTTTTTGAAGTTGAGTCTTCTGTGGAAAGATAGACAATAACCAAAATAAACAAGGTAGATATATGATATGTTATTTGATGATAAGTGCTAAATAAAGCAGGGAAGGAGGCTAGAAGGTGGGGGTGAGGTTACTATTTTGAACAGAGAGACTTACTGATATTTTAGTATAGACCCCAACAAGCTAAAGGAGGGAGTCATGCTCCAGACAGAGGGAGTGGCAAGTTCAAAGGCCCTCAAGGGTTGACCTTTGCTAGGAGCACAAATAGCTCATCCACAGTAACAGGAGAACATGCAGAGCCTCCAAGCTGAGATGCAGTTTGATGGGTAGACGTGGTGGCTGGCTGGTGCAGAAAGGCTCCTGTTTTCTTTGTGAAATAGGAAGCTGTGTAGAGTGAGGATTTGGAAGGCAGTGTAAGAGGAGAAGAGGACCACGGTATTAAGGGCAGGAAGCATTAAGGGGCTATTCAAGAATAGTGACCGCAAATTCCAAGTGAGAACTGGCAATGGGGTTGTGCATCTTTCCCTAAACACATTCAGCCATCTGGGTAGAGGCGCAGTAAAAGCAAGAGCTGGGACTCATTTGGGTTGTGACTTAACCAAGAAGGAGCCACAAAGAAAGAGAAGGAAAAGGTAATGGAGGAAGACATATTCAGGGATGATGATGGTGACCATGAAATTTCAGCTGGATACAGAGAGAAATGTGGACAGGAGGGGGCAGGTTGTACCTCCAGCTTCCATAAAACATGCACAAGTCACTTCATTCTGTTAAGGATGAAATGTCTATATCTTGAGTATATCAAAAGAAATAAAGGTAAAAGTATTAATAAAAAAATTAACTCACGTAACAAAAAAGAAACACTTAACATTTTTTGTGAAATATATCCCAGGGTCTTTTAAACTAGAATATCAGAATTATTTTATAAAACTTATTGTAAAACTAGCCTTCAAGCTATCAAACAGCAAAGAAACCACTTAATTGTTTTAATTAACTAAAATAAACTAATTACTAGTATTCTTATAAACCCAAACATTTTTATATCCCTAGAAGTTATCATGAAGCCAAGAATGCTGCAATGGTTAAAGACTCTTATTAAATTTCAACATCAATCATAAAAGTTCAGCCCTTGTAGCATTCAAATAATTCTTGATAATCTGTGATGTTAAAGACAGGAATGGCATGAATAATTGAAATTCACAGAAAATGGAGAAAGTTTAGCTAACAGTTAAGATAATTGTTCCATCAGAAGCCCAAGCCTCTTCAGTTTTTGTTATCCCAGAATAGCAAATCTGATTAATCACCATTTTATATTCTCTTTCTTCCCATGCAAAGGATATGAGAAGTAAAATGGTAGGCTATAAGACATATCCTAGGCCTTGTTGAAATCAAAGCCACAATTTTTAGAGCACTGATTAGTTCCCTGGAAATAACAAGTTGACTTTTTTTTTCATTTATAACTTAATAAAACATCAAACCTGTATTTCCTTTTAAAATCTCAAAGTTGAAAAATCTCTAAGCCTATGTCAATGCTTAATTCCTATGTGAATTTTTGACAAGGGGTCATTTAGTTGTCTGTGTCGGGGATGCCAGTGATGGGGAAGTCCAACTTCTTATTCAATTTGTTCCAGCTCTGTTTGCCATTGAATTCTATCTTGAACTGAGCACTAATCTGTTCCTATATTATTTTCACCAGCTTATCTCAGTCCTGTAGCCCAGAGTCGCTCTGCATAGGTTTAGCTTCTCTTTCACGGTATCATCTTTAAAGAACATTTTTAAAAACTGTCGTGTTTTTTTCTCAACATAAACAACTATACTTTCCTCCATTTCTTTTAGCATCTCACCAACTGAACCACTGTCTTCAGATCTCCTTCGAGGGATAATTTTCCTCCTAAATAGTGGCTCCCCAAACAACACAATACTAGGAATAAGGACTGCCCAATACAACAAGAACCAGACCTAAGAAGAACACTATTTTGCATCTATTGGGATGACTTAAAATTCCATTTGTTATTTTTAGCATCTATATTACATCACACTTGTGCTTGTAAGCTACGGTCCTGTGTGCTTCATTTCTTGGACAAAGTCCTGGATGTTACCCTTGTCTGTATATATTTTTTTTAATGATTTAATTTATTTATCTGAGAGAGGCGGGGGGGGGGGCAGACAGGGAGGGAGAAGCAGGCTCCCTGCTTATCCCAGGATCCCAAGACCATGACCTGAGCCACTCAGGTGCCCAACACTTGCCCATATTCAACTTTGTTCATTTAGATTAAATGCATCATTCCAACCTACTACAACCTTTTTAAAAATTCTGTCTGTCAAGTCTATTGGTCTTCTAGTTTTACCTCATTTGAAGAGGTGAAATTTGTCATTATATCAATTGCTGTAAAAACAGTCTGATTACTAAGGACTCTGTTCTTCACCTCCCCCAGCTTGAATCAAACAGCACTATTTCAGTCTTTTCTGGTTACTCCATCGAACACAAATCCACCCACATTGCATCATCTTGTCTATAAAAGCATAATGCAATGCTGATACATTCGTTTGAAATGCTAGTATTCCTTTCATGAATCATCTTTAAGTGATGGGACTCCATGGTGGTGTCACAGCTCTAAGACTTCAGGTAAAGACCAGCTCTTTGTGATTTAAATATAGCCCCACAAAATGCCTGGAAGGCCTCTGGTGCAAGAGAATGGACCCAGCACATACATTTGCCTCCTGTCCTTTCTAAGACTCCACTGGTATGATACTGTGGAAATGTATCAAGTTGTATAAACATTCTAAGAGGGAAGATCAGAGGACTCATCAGCAGGTAAGAAAGTTCAGTCAAATTCTGAGAGATAAACTGGGTGCCACAGAGCTCAACCTGTGGTTCAGTGGGGTAGCAGAATAGTTGGAAGACCAGCAGAACCTACAAATTAGGAGCAATGGTGTGCGAAGTGGGAATGAAAATACAGAAGGGCTGTGCCAGTCAACTCCCTACTTTCCTACCTTACCCCCTGGAGAGGCTGCATCACAAAAAAGAAAAAAATCCAATTCCTAAGCAAGATATGCAAAGGTGTAAGTTTTCCAAGGGGAGTCCTGAGTTTGACTCCTTGGGTGCTAACGATGAAACATAGTGTGCTCCCTCACATGTTCTTCTGACATACAATGACTTCCCATTTAGGGAAAAAGGCTCATCTTTTTTTTTTTTTTTTAAATTTTTACTTATTTATTTTAGAGAGAGCGAGCTGGGGAGGGACAGAGGTAGCAAGAGAGAGAATCCTGAGCAGATACCTCACTGACTGTGGAGCTGGCGGGGGATGGGAAGTTGGATCCCATGACCTGGAAATCACGATCTGAGCCAAAACAAAGAGCTGGGTGCTAAACCAACTGAGCCACTCTGGTGCCCCTGCTTATCACTCTTACATAGCAGGAGGAAAAACCCATAGCAACTACATGAAACAACCCATCACATCTTTTATTCTTAAATATAAAGAAACTATCAAGGATCAACAGAAGTATGAGAAAAAAAAAGGCAACATGAAAGAGCTAGACCAAGATACCACCACTTTCCCCCACCAAAAAAAAAAAAACCTGGAGGAAAGAGATAATCCATGAAACAGAGAGAGCTTAAAATAAAACTAATTAGTTTCAAGAAAATATTATATACATAAAACAGAATAAAATACCTTGAAAAAGGAATGGTACAAGAAAGGGCTACCAGAAACAAACAAACAAAAAAATATGAATGCCACAGTTAAAATATTTCAATAGAAATGGAGGGTAACAGTGGAAAAAACAAACCCACAATACCTCTCAAACTTAAATGTGCATAAGAAACACCTGGGGATCTCATTAAACTGCGGAGACTAATTCAATGGTTTTGAGGTGAGACCCAAAGTTCTACATTTCTAATGAGCTCCCAGGTGAGGCCAGTACTGTTGTTGGGTTATGTACACCCTTTGAGTAGAAAAATCAGAAAAAAAATATAAGGAAAAAAGAGAGTCTAAAATTATAAAACAAAAAATAGGAGAGAAAGACAATCAAGAAGAGCCAACAAATGCAAACTGACTGGAGTCTCAATAAGAGAAAATATTGTCAAAGAAATAATAGAAGAAAACTTCTAGAATTGGAAAGGGGTTATTCAAGTCTTCGGATTAAAAGGGCTCACTGAGTGCTGAGTAAGTGAATTTTAAACAGATCCACTCCTACAGGCTCCTGGGTGACTCAGCTGGTTAGGCATCCAACTCTTGATCTCTGCCCAGGTCTTGATCTCAGGGTTGTGAGTTCAAGACCTGCCTTGGACTCCATGCAGGGATGGAGTCTACTTAAAAACAAAACAATACAAAACCTCTCTCCTAGGTTCATTTCACACGTAATTTCAGAACATTATAATAGAAATAAATATAAAGATCCTAAAAACCTTTAGAAAATAATAATTAGAACACAAAGAAACCTGAAAGAGACAGCTGTAAAATCTGTCTTAGATGCATGGGTGCCAGCCGGCAATGCCTTTGACATTCTGAGCAAAAAACTTGAGACTTGAATTTTTTAGAGCCCGTTGCTCTTGATCATTCAAGTTAGGGCAGAATAACGATGCAACCAAGATATGGTAAATACTGAAGGTTGACTGATCCATTTCTATTCCCAACATGCCTCTTCCCTGCCTGCCTCTCCAATAGAGGCTGATGAACCTGAATACTTGTTTACAAGCTTTGTGCATCTAACATGGGCCATGAGACATAGGTCTAGAGAGCAAGAGGCAGGTAAAAGTCTGCAGAGGGTGTTTTGGGGAATTTTTGTCCAGTTTCCATGTATGGAAAATAAAAAACATGTTTGTTGGTTATCTAGCTATTTACATGAATTTATTAATCATGTTACTTATAGCATCTGTAATTTACTATTTTTAGTATGCTTAATCAACAAATTTCAGTGACCATCTTTTAAAGGCTACATTTGTCCACTTATCTACCTGATCCTTCTGGAATTCTACTAGTTGCTGTTTCTCTCTCTGAAGGCATTAGAAATTGTATCTTGATTGTTTTATTAGTCAATGCTCCATTTTTCTTTAGAGTTGAAGGTAAAAAATATTATCAGTGTGGCAGTGCAGATGGCTATGTGCCAGAGGGCAAGGAGCTAGAGTTCTACCTGAGGAAAATCAAAGTCTGGAAAAGCAAATAAATCTCCCTCCCTCCTATCTTCAGTCATGTAGTAAAGGTGTTTATTGTTTAAAAAAATTATACTTTGCCACATTGAATTAATCTCCTGGGTTTGTTTAATTAACATCTAATACGTATCTGCATCCACCCCTTTATCTGCAAACTTCTTGCCTATTTTTTCTTAGAGACAGTTTGTTGTACTTTGATTTTTATCCAGTTTTTAGAATCTTTTGTCTTTTTAATTTATTTGCATTAGTTAAATGTAATATTAGGACCTTATACCATCTTATTTTCCATATTTTCTATTTCTCTTTTTCTGTTTTTTACTGAATAGATCCAGAATTTGAGAGAAGACATCAGATTGAAAGATATTTATGATATTCTAATTTTTTAGGTGGCCATAACTGAATTATTAAGATCAATACTTGTTTATTTTTCTCCATCAATTTTTTTTTTTTAAGGATTTTTTTTTCTTTTTTAATTCAAGTAACTGCAAAAAGGAAACCAGATTGGAGTGGGCAGGCTGGGACAAATAATGGCTACTTCCTCCCCAGCAGAACAGGGGGAGAGGGTGGCCCCTACACCCTCCATGGCCAGCACAGGCCCCCTTCCTCACTCTGCTACAGCATCCTAAGGGCAGGGCCCCACCCTGGGACTGGGGTGGTTGGTGACCTGGATTACCTTGTACCGGGCATCTTGGAGGAGGGGAACGTAGGCAGAACAGGAGGAGACAATGAGGATGAATATTTGGAGCTGGTTGTAGCAGCAGTGACCGATGTCTGAGAATAGAAACATGAAGTAAAACCAACACAACTGTCCAGAGGTAGTTTGTGAACGGAGAAAAGAAGGAAGCAGACCCTTGGCGGACCTCACCTGGATAAAGGCTGGACTGCATTTTCATTACTGCAACAGCTTCCAGGATGGGAGTTCATTCAGAGAGGGGAGCGGGCTCCAACTCCTTCCCTTCCTTGCCTTCCCTCCTGCGCCCTCAGGGCGGCTGTCCAGCCTAGAGCAAGGACTAGACAATGTGGGAAGGAAGACAAGCGTGTGAGAGCAGCATCTGGAGAAGCACAGGTTAGTTGGAGGCAGCTTGGGGCCAGCGGCCCTCCCCACCGACCATACACCTGCCGCCACCAATGCTGCGGAGTGAGCGGAACAGATCAGAATGAGATGGGGCCTGGGTCCCTTGTAAGGCTGGGGAGCCCCCCCCCCCCCCGCCCCACAAGGCCTCTTAGTGGGAAGCCAGAGGGAAGAGTGAGGAAGCAGAAGGGACCCCTAAACCCAGTCAGCCACATCCTCACCAGGTGCAGGGTATGGAGAGGTGGGAGCTCAGCTTTGTCTGGGAGGGCAAGTGCATGGGTGAGAGGGGTCGCTGGAAACTCAGACCAAAGGACAACGGCTCCGCATTCGGCTCAGCGCCCTACAGCAGCTGGGTGGCCGTGATGTGTGGGCAGCGGGGTGGGGTCGGGGGCACAGCGGCCGCGAGTGGCGCTGGAGCTGTGCAGTCCCAGAAGGAAATTGCTCCTTCGGTGAAGAAGCAGGCAACCCGGCAGTCACTGCTCCTCCTCTGAGGACTCCTGCAAGATGCCCTCTTCTTCCTCCTCCAGTGTTCTGGGGGGTCTGCCCCTTGGTTTCCTCCCTGGAGCCGTGGTAGTTTTCCAGGTCCTTGGCAGCACCTTGTTTTTGCTCCCCTTTGGTCTGCATGAGGTCTCTTTGGTGTTGGCACTTCTCTGGGTTCCCTGCTCCCTACCAGCTCCATGCGGGGTGGAGACCCAGGACCGAAGCTGCTGGAGCCGCCTGCCCCAGCCCCGCTTCTCGGTGCTTTGGGGGGCCAAGGGCTGGCTGGACTTCAGCTCCGCTCTCTCATCCTCCCTTCTCTCCGGAGCAGGTGGAGGAACCACTGCTGGGATCCGGGCTCTGGGCGGGCGGTGGCTGGTAGCCGCACCAGCGCCGGAAACAGCCCCGGGGTCAGAGTCCCAACTGGGGGACTCTGTCCATTTCTCGGACTTACCAACATCTGTCTTCCAGCAGACTTTCATCTCTTTTATCATTCCAGTTCCTCCCACATCACGCCACCCCTGCCCTCACTACTTTGATATTTACAATTTACTTCTCAATTATTATAGATGAACTTTTTGTTCCTCTTTTAGACCATAGAATATGTCACTAAGTCACTTCCATATATCCTATGTTATTCTCATTTTTTCCCCTTGCTGAACTATTTCCTCCAAGAGTGCTTTCTGAGGGACCTTCTATATCTGGTACATGCTTACAGATCCACGACAGTTTAGCTGAATGCAAAATTCTGTTTGAAGTTCATCTCTTCCAATACCTTCAAAATGTTTGCCATCATCCTTTCTATATCGAACGTTGCTTTTGAGAAGTTTCATGATTAATCTGATGCTTGTTCTTTTGCAGGTATTTTGCTCTTTTTCTGTGTGCTTTTATAATTTTCTCTCTTTGATGTTTAAAATAAATATGTCATCCCCTTTGACAGTTTAGAACCCTTCGGATCTTAGATTTTTCAGCTTGAATTCCAGAAAATTTCTCATTTGTTATTTCTTTATAATTAAAGAATTGTAATTCCTTCTGGATCTCCTATTACTTGAACATTGACAGTTTTACTTGATAATGTTTAAAATTTTTTCTAGCTTATTTCTACCTGAAGTCTTCTAAAGGACTGTTGGTCTTCTAAAGATGGGACCAAGCCTGGTTGGCTCGGGCATTTTCTGGTTTTAGTTCAGACAGTGAAACTTTTCAGTGCTTGGTAGAACAGGATGGTTGGTCACTTGGCTTCCAGATAAGATGGGTTGAACCCATTTTTGTGACTTAATGATGCATACTGAGCTCCTTTTTTCAACTATTGTTTTTCATTTTTATCCTATACTTTTACTCTTTTATTTATACTGTTCTTCCTCACTTCTGTTCTCACTACATGTTGCTAAAATCCTTTGCTCTTTCTCTGAGAGAGGCTTATTTTGAAATAGTAATCTATATATTGCATGAATTCTACTTCAAGCCATAAGGTTTTCTTAAATTGCTGTTGTGTCTTCCTCTCCTATGTTTGGTGTAGTCCTGAGAACATCAGCTACTTTGGGAATGTGGTCCAGTGTAAGGAGCAGAAGCCCTAGTTTTGCTTCCTACTCATCTGAGTTAGTTAAAGATATAAGTGTGTGTGTGTGTGTGTGTGTGTGTGTGTCTGTATGTCTGTGGGTGTGCATGTGTATGACTATATTTTGGGATGAAGAGCCCCTGGGGTCATAGTCTACGCCTGACCACTCCCTTCCCTCCTCTTCTCCCCCCAGCTAAGGCAAGCACGTCTCAAGAACCCTCCTTTAATCTCTGCCCAGGCACTGCTCTTTTCAGGAGTATTTCCCACCTGGATCATAACCCTCTACACCAAACACACATGAGAGTACTAACTCATGGTTAGGGGGAAGGAGGAGAGGAGCTCAAGGGGCACAGGTTGGTCAACACTGTTTGAACTTTTCCCTGAACTCAAATGACTGCCACTTCTATGTCTTCTACCAAGCTGGCCAGTGTGATGCTTCCATTCCTTCCTTGCCTTGGAGAGTGAGGATGTGGGCAGGAGAGTTCTAGGGCAATGTAGTGGAGAGAACAGAGTTCAGGTCAGATTTTCCCCCAGTTATTCTCTGAGTCCCACATTCCTGCTTGCAGCCTGTATCTGCCCTAAATTGTTGTTTCCTCTTAAACCGTATCCCACCTGCTTCCTGCCTCTCCAAGGGTTTCTCCAGTTTTTCAGACCAACACAATTCTTTTCTCCTTCCAAAGCATCTTCTGGATTGGGCTGGGGAAAATGAACTAGCATGCCATTGTTCTCTGGCTCTGGAGGTTGGCCTATACAGTGAGAGTCTGCTTATGGCCTAATATAGAAAGTTGTATAAATTTTTTGAAATTTCATTTTAGGTAGTTAACATATAATGCAATATTGGTTTCTGGAGTAGAATTCAATGATTCATCACTTACATACAACACCCAGTGTTTATCATACAAAGTGCCCTCCTTAATGCCCATCACCCATCTAGCCCATCCCCCACCCACATCCCTCAATCAACCCTCAGGTTGTTCTTATTATTAAGTTTTTTTTTTTTTTTAAATTTTTAAAGTAGGCTCCATGCCCAGCATGCAGCCCAGTGAAGGTCTTGAATGCACGACCCTGAGATGAAGACCTGAGCTTAGGTCAAGAGTCAGATGCTTAACACATTGAGCTCCCCAGGCACCCCCATAAACATTTCAAAGATACTTAAAATTTGCTGTTATAAGATACTTGGTTTTTTTTTTTTTAATTCACCTATAGGCCTTTTCCAGGCCTCCTTAATTACTGATTCCCTTGTCTATTTTTCATCCATCACATATTGGGGAGGAAGGCAGTTAAATTCTCCCAACACTACTGTGTGTGTTAGACTTTCCAGGATTTCTAACCATTTCGCTGTGCAGATAGGTAGACACTGTGCCTGTCAGTTCAATGCCTTTTAGCAAAGCTCCATGGAAGTTATCATTTATTGTGAAATATAGCTTTATTGGCATAAAATTTTTTTCTTCAAGTTGATTTTCAAAATATATTAAATAAATAGTATAATTTGAGAATATGTCAATTTAGGGAACAATTCTTACATTTGGATGCCCTGTTTTGAGAGCACCATGTTCAATATTAATGTAGTGGGAACAGCTTTCTCTCTTCACTTGACTAATGTTTTTTCCATATCCTGTGACTTTTAATCATTTTCTGTTATTTCATCTTTGGTATTTATCAATAAATAGCATACAGTTAAAATCCATCTTTCAGCCCAATAGGACTTTTTTTTTTTTTAACATGGCCATTTTACCCAAATACACTTATTAAAATAAGTGATTTACCATACCTTCTTTTTGTCATTCTCTTCCGTTCCCTGTAACTTTGCATGCAAACTATACTTTCTCTGTTGTACCTTCTCTAATATTTTGGGAGGCAGTAGGATATAGCTTGGATAATAATGAACTCATGCTCTGGAATCAGGCAGATCTGGCTTCTAATTCCTCCTGTTCTACAAATGATTTGCTGCATTGACTTCATGTGTATCACATACACTAAGGTGTAGTTTCCTCATCTGTTAAATGGGATTAACAGTAGTTCCTAGTTCATAAAGCAATTATGGGGACTTTTAAAAATGATGCATGTCAGGTTACTTTGTTGCTTTGTAAACCATTCACGATCAATTTTTAGCAGTTATTATTGAAATATCTGTATTATGTTTTGAAATTTGTAGTGTTTACCATTAATTTTTTCAAAGCTGTCTTTAGTCCAGACTTCTTGTAATAGCATCAACAGTGACACAAAATCTTTAATTACTCTCATTTTTGGCAAAGAGTTTTAGTATGTTATTCTATCTTCTCTCCCTTCCCTCCTTCCTTTTTTTTTCTTTTCTTTTTCTAACCAGATCTTAAATGAATTCAGATACAAGGTAAGCTAATTTTAAGATTATCTGATCTTGGAGTGCCTGGGTGGCTCAGTGGGTTAAAGCCTCTGCCTTCAGATCGGGTCATGATCCCAGAGTCCTGGGATCAAGCCCCACATCGGGCTCTCTGCTCAGCAGGGAGCCTGCTTCCCTCTCTCTCTGCCTGCCTCTCTGCATACCTGTGATCTCTGTCTGTCAAATAAATAAGTAAAATCTTAAAAAAAAAAAAAAAGATTATCCGATCTCATTTTGAGAGCAATCTTTAACATTTGCTTTGTTTTATAATTAATGTAAAGTCCTTATTTTTGTGTATTTTAACTTCAGTTCTCACCACTCATTACTGAACTCTTAAATCAGCCTCATCTGGGCATGAGGCAAAAAAACTGCTTTAAGCCTTACTGAAATAGGAGGGCAGATATGGCTATAGGCTATGAAAAGAGGGATTTGGTAAAGCTTTGTGTGTTACGTGTGCATTCTCTTTGACACTAATTAATGAAGAGCAAAATCAGGAACATCCTTTTGCCTGCCCTGGGCTACTTTTATACCCTTACCATAGAAAAGGAGAGTTCGCTGGCTAGTGCTGATTTTATTTCTGATCTTTGGCAAAGAATTCCAAGTAATTTCAGTTATAAATGCTATAATTTCTTATTAGCCATACCTGAAATCTTGGGGGTGAAGTTCTTGAGGTCCAACCTCACGTCCAGTGTAATGATCTTCATGGTCCTAGCATTGAAAAACTATTAATGTGCCACATGGACCCCTACCTCATTTAATGAAAAATATGCCCTCCAACCTATAAACTAGGTATTAGAAAATTCAGTACAAGTCTGGTATTTCTAACAGTCACTTTGATTTTTTTTTAAAGATTTTAAAGATTTTTATTCATTTATTTGACAGAGAGAGATCACAGTAGACAGAGAGGCAGGCAGAGAGAGAGAGAGGGAAGCAGGCTCCCCGCTGAGCAGGACCCAGGACCCTGAGACCATGACCTGAGCCGAAGGCAGCGGCTTAACCCACTGAGCCACCCAGGCGCCCCCACTTTGATGTTTTAAAAGCATAAAGATTTTGAGACTAAGTCTCATTTTTTGATGGCCCTGTTTTTAGAACAGCCTCAACTCACGTTTCATTAGCCTATTGGGTCATTAGCACAGGTCACATTTCCCCCTCAAAACCCAGTGGGCAAATCAAATGCTTCAGGGGCAGGAGGTAACACAAAGTGACTGAAGCCATTATGTGTATGATCAAAAGGGTTGGGGACTGTGGCAACTATGAGTAGATACTCTTCCTAAGAGCGGTAGGGGCTGTTTGGCTCCAGAAAATTGTTGCCAAGTATTAATGTAGACTAAATACTGCTGATTTTGTAAGAGAAGCTTGATATGTGAATTTTACATGAATGCCTAAACAATTTCTTAGTTTAGTTTAGTAGTTGCACATTTTATTTATTTGTAATATACAAATTGTTTAATAGTTACGCATTTTATTTGTAATATACACTTTGTGGGTCAATAAGACACAGCAACAAGCTCGATCCAGGCCAATGGCTACCTCTTTGTGACCTCTCACGATCATGGCCTTCATGTCTTCTGACACATAACAGGGAAGATAATTCAGAATATGTTTCCCATTATTTGGTGGGAGGAGGTTTGTCAAAAGAGATTTCAGCTGATTTAAAGAAGATGGAATAGGTCGCTAATTTCTTACAGGCTGGAATGTGTGATACAATAACTCAGAACATAAATAATGGTTTGGAATCTGACTGTGCCTCTTCTTACTCAGAGTTCAAAACTTCTGTGGTGAAGTATATGCCAATAGATCTGTCACTACCCCAGAGACCAGGCCTGCAATCAGGACATAATAAAGCATACTTCTAAATTTAAAACTTTTTCAGTAATCATTATTATGTGTACTGATTGATTCCTCTCTGTTGTGATAAATGCATTCCCATTAAGCCAGTTTCCTTAACTCTTCTCTGTATTTCAAGCCCTGGCTACCGATCCATAGGACTTTAATTTTTTTTCCCCTCTTAGAGTCTTAAGTATATTTTGGAGGGAGCAAAATTGTTTTTCATCTCACAGAGTAGTTTTTCTAACAACCACGGAGAACATTTTAATTGCAAATGCAGTGACTCCAAATAGCTAGGCAAATTAGCATAAATACAGAACTGAAAGCTGTTAGGAGAGTCCTGAATTAAGTCAGGCTACAAGAAGAAATTTTAGTGAACAGCAAAGCTTAAACAGAGACGACTCTCAGACTCGGTACTGTCGTTCTGGCCGTTGGTACTTACAGCTGTGTGTTCTTCCTCCTTCACACAGGGCATTCACATAATTTGGGTGTTCAATATATACTTGCTCAGTGAATGAATGTATGCGTAGGCTCCGGCTCCTGGCTTTCACTGCACATTTATCCTAAATGCCTCTGCAGGATTAATAGTGCTAAAAAGCTGATTTCACCATGTGATTCTTCAGCTCAAAATACCGTAGCATTGTCTACAAAGCAAACATATTCTTGGCCAGAATAACATTTTGTTTTACTTTTAAATCTTGCTACTTCTAAAATAAGTCTTCTTGCCCCAGCCAAACACATCATTTAGCACACTTCTTAAAATACGCACATACAACCTTCCTCTACCTCTGAATCCTAATGAAATCCTCTCCATCCTGTTAGGTTTAGCTGGGTGCTCATCTCCTTAATGACATACTCCTTGGGCACACCAGCTTACTTTGCTTTTATTTTAATAATAATCAACACCTGGCCCTTGTAAGTTCGGATTCCTTGGCTGCTCCCCAGACCTAATCAATAAACTCTCAAGGAGGAGGCTGGGAATCTCTTCCAGGGTACTTTTTGTTGTTGTTGTTAAGATTTATTTATCTTAGAGAGAGGTGTGCCTGAGCAGGGGGAGGGACAGAGGGAAAGGGCGGGAGAATCGGAAGCAGGCTCCCTGCAGAGCTGGGAGCTGGAGTGAGGCACGATCTCACAACCCTAAGATCCTGACCAGAACTGAAATCAAGAGTTCATCACTTAACTGACTGAGCCACCCAGGCGCCCCAACCTCCAGGGTTACTTTTGGTAGAAAAGTATAGGAGAGATGATGGCCATATTGCACACTTTTTGGTCATGTAATAATTGTAGCCTTTTGTCGCTACCTTTTCCTCTGTATTTCCCTGGGGTAAAATGATGTGCTCCTGATGTATGGGGACTGTATTTATAGCTACTCTGTGCCTAATGTCATTCTGAAGGTAAATGATTTACAAATTCCATCTACATAAATGGATTCTCTGCTAAGAATTTTGCTCAGGCAAACCTTTTTTAAAAAAATGTGATTTGCAATCTTGGTTCCTAGTGGAAGTATCTGTGAAGAACAAATATTTCCAGTTTATAATGTTCCTTTTTATTTGGTTAGGGAAGGCATACAAAAATATATTACACAGCTTCAATGTTAAAAGGGAAAAGGGGCATATGGGATTGTTTAGGAGTAAACTCTGGTTAAGTGCTTACTCATCAGAGATTCTATATTTAAATGCTAATATTGGAATGCATGCAAGAATAGACAATTTTCCATGAGTATTTAAGTCAGAAATGTGAAATGAAAAAATGAGACCTATGAAACTGGAACCAAACATCTTAAATTCCATAATCAATTTTGATTTTTTTAAAAAAGGTTGGTGGATGGAACATTGATTTGATACTAACATGTCTTCTTCAATTTAAGTTCTAAGGTGAGTAATCCATTTTATTTTGAAAGCTTTTCCTATTGGGTGTCTTTTAGTGAATTTGTTAACCTTCAAAATCCATACAGGTAATGAGAAAATAGAAGCAACTTCTGGTTTCTTAAACTGTGAAAGGAGCATTTTCTAACTTGAAACTCCTATTTTTCCAAGTTGAAATAGGATAAATATACTCTCTATTCCATTGATCTAACTGAAATGATAAAATAAATGGCTGTTTAGAGATTTACGGGAACATATTCTTGACTGTCTGATACAGGATGGGTATATGAGAAGTTCATTTTCCTTTCAATGTGTGTTCTTGGGGAAGGAGAAAATGCCATTTCCGGAGGAAGAAAACCTGACCTGACCAGACTAGTCTGTTAGAAGAAACTAGGAGATAACCTAACAAGATTTTAAAGAAGTTGAAATAGGGGTTTGACTTAAAAGGAAATGCCCCAGTTTCAAAGTATTTTTGCACATTTGATAACAACCTTCTTTATACCTTTGTGACAGCAGCAGTCTGTGTCACGCTGATTTGCATCTGCTCTATGTATGCCAACCTAAGAGTTCTTCTCTTATTACACTACATGCTCCGGAAATATCAAAACACTTGTTGGTCTCTGGGTGTACCATGCTCTCTGAACACTTTGTGTTTCTCAAATGCTGTTTTGAATGTCCTTCCCAGCTCACACACTGCAGACTCCTGATCTTCTAAGTATGGGCTACAACATCATTGTTTCCATGGTAATTCCCCTGTCTCAAGATAAACTTAGAAGTTCCTTCCTCTTTGGTCCCATGGTGTCTCATGGGTCCCCTGTGTCTGTTTATCTCTCCATTTCACCGTGAGATTGTAAACAATATGAGGTTCAGAATGTGAGGGTTTTGGAGTTTTGTTTTTGTTTTTGTTTTTTTTTTGGTCTCATTCTTTTCAGTGCCCAGAGCAGTTGTTCTTGCCCTATAGTAAGAAGTCACCTATAAATATATTACAAATGAAAAAAATATATATAACAAATGAGTGGAAATTAGACAATTAGTAGTCATCAATAAATCTGCTAGTAACTGAGGGTGTCTATAGTATTTCTCATATTAAAAAGAGCCCCTCCCAAATCTTGTAAAACTGATTTTTCCTGGGTGTGTCCTCATAACAAGACTGAAAACTGGTGAGGCCAAATTTAAGGAGTTGTTGGATAATTTGTCTTTTTTTTCCAACCTTCATTTTCTGAGCAGTTCCCTAGTGTCTTTGTGGGCTTCTGTCCTTAAGGCACTATTCTCCTTTCGTTTTTAAGTACTATTCTCTACAAAAAATCAGAAAAAGTTTAGATACTATTCATTTGTTCTTGTTAAATGATAGATTATAATTTAGCAAGGCCCAATACTTTACCTTAATTATGTGTAAGTAATGTAGTTTAATTCATTTGTTTGGGGTACAAAGTTCCTTTTAGTATTCAAATTAATTGTGAGACTTCTGGTTCATAGTAGTGAATAGACCTCATGCTTTTTTGCCTTTCCTTCCTGAGTCCCTACAAACACTTAAAATGAAAAAATATATATAATCATCACAACAAAGAAATGGAAGATGGGCAAGGATTTTAACTTGTTTGGAAAAAATGGAAAAATAGATGAAACAATAACTAATAAAGCAGAATAGGTGCCCTATTGCCTAGAAACAATGTGTAACAGATGCTGCTGAAGAGAGAACCCTCCATGGGTTCCACTGGGTGGCCCAGTAGGCTAAGCACCCAACTCTTGATTTGGCTCAGGTTGTGAGCTTAGAGTCAAGAGATCAAGCCCCCATTGGGCTCTGTGCACAGCACAGAATCTGCTTAAGACTCTCTCTCTTTCTGCCTGCCTTTAAAATCAATCAATCAATCAATCAATCAATCTTTAAAAAAAAAAAGAGAGAGAGAGAGAGAGAGAGCACTCTGCTGTGCAACACCTTGGGGACACTCAAAATTTTTAAATACCAGGCACAGGGGATGGTGCTAAAAAACACTGAAATTAATCATGAAAGGTCCTTTTTTCTTCTAAGCAAATTAAACAAAGGGGACAGAATCTGGAGGTTAATGAAATCTGGGCAAAACCTGGGCAGCTCTGTCCTTCTGTCATATGGGGGGCTACTCTCGGTACATGTGTCCTAAAAGAATGCCTGCTAATCGACAAACTCACCCCACAGATACAGAACTTCCAATCTGCCTTTCCAATTCTTCAGTCACAAATATGAAGAACAAAAATCATAGAAATGATTGAGGAAGAACAAAATAGAAGGCGGAAAACTGACCTGAGAGGAAACAGATGACTCAGGCAACAGAAGAGAACATAGTTTTGTTTTTCTCTGAATAGTCGCCTGTTTAAAACTCTATGTGTATAATGCAGGAGAAAGGTACCCTGAAAAGAGAACACTCAGGTAAGAAGAGATTTTCCTAACCAAAATGCTATGGAATATTTGGGGGGTGAGGTGGGGGAGGAGGACTGGAAAGAGATCTCAGGAAGTTGAGCAAAAAGAGATGGCAAAATAAGGCCAGAATCAGAAAGGATCATTGCAGCGGGTCCAACAACAGGTACGTTGTTTGTCATTATGGGGCGGTGCAATTCACAGTTTGTAAAAGGCAAACAAAACTGGTCTGGAGAGAGATATTAGAAATAACATAGAAGAGGAAATGAGAATTTTCTAGAGTTGAAAGATATGCATCTTCAGATGTGAATACCAGAACCTGGAAGCTAAAGAGATTATTTTCGTTTCCATCGTTCAGTCAATGTGTTTTGCCTCCCAAATGTCAAAGTCTAAAGATACAAGTGAGCATGTGAAGAAATGGGAACCACAATACACTGTTGGTGGAAGTGTAAATTGGGATGATTACTTTGAAGAGCAGTTTGTCCGTGTAAAGCTGAAGCATAGGAATTGTGACGAAAATTCCACTTATGAATCTATTCTCTGGAGAAACTGGGACCTTTCCTT
Organism: Mellivora capensis; assembly: GCA_004024625.1. Lineage (NCBI taxonomy): Eukaryota > Metazoa > Chordata > Mammalia > Carnivora > Mustelidae > Mellivora > Mellivora capensis. The sequence continues at coordinate 52,978 of PISX010006863.1, forward strand.
AAGGAAACATAAGTAAGATTATTCTTTGCAACACTGTTTGCAATAGAAAAAACAGATTGTTGTATAATAGCTAAAATTACTATGTATCAACATAGGTAAGTCTCAAAACCATTATGTTGGGACAAAAAAAAAATGAAAAGAAAAAGCAGGTTGCAAAATGATACATTCAGAAGATACTATTTAAGCATATTTAGCAATCCAAAATATGATACTATATTTTTTTGATAATGAAAATAGAAAAAAAAATTCCAGAGATTTAAAGAAACAATCTAGGTCATTCAGAAAGAACATGAATCAGGGGCGCCTGGGTGGCTCAGTGGGTTAAGTGTCTGCCTTCAGCTCGGGTCATGATTTCAGGATCCTGGGATGGAGCTCCGGCATGGGGCTCCCTGGTCAGTGGGGAGCCTGCTTCTTCCTCTCCCTTGGCCCCTCCCCCTGCTTGTGCAGGCAAATGCTCTCTCTCTCTTTTGCTCATTTCCTTTCTCACTCACTCTCAAATAATACATCAAGTCTTAAAATAAAAAGAATATGAATCACACTGGCCTAAGCTTCTAACAGCAATATTGAATATTAGAAGATATAGAGTGATACATTAAAAATTCTGAAGCTTTATGAAATTATTGCTTTATTGAACTTTATTGAGGTAGAATTCTGATACCATAAAACTCACCCACATTAACTACAAATATCAATGATCTTTAGTAAATCTGTAAAGTTGTGAAGCTATGCTCAAAATCTAGTTCTAGAACATTTCCATCATTTCAGAAAGATTCCCCATAACCATAGTCAATTCTCAGTCACACCCCAGCTCCAGGTAACCACTAATTGGCTTCTCTTCCCATACATTTGCCTTTTCTATACATTTTATATAAATGAAATCATGCAATAAATAATCTTTTGCATCTGGTTTCTTTTGCCTTCCTTAATGTGTTTGGGGGTTATTCATATGGTAGCAAGTTTCAGGAACAAGTTGCTGTTTCTTTTTCTTTTTTTAAAGATTTTATTTATTTATTTGACAGATCACAAGTAGGCAGAGAGGCAGGCAGAGAGAGAGGAGGAAGCAGGCTCCCTGCTGAGCAGAGAGCCTGATGCGGGGCTCCATCCCAGGACCCTGAGATCATGACCTGAGCCGAAGGCAGAGGTCTTAACCCACTGAGCTACCCAGGTGCCCAACAAGTTGCTGTTTCTGTTTATACTTAAGTTTTGAAGAAACTTTCAGGCTTTTAAATGAGTTTTCCAAAGTTGCTATACCATTTAACATTTTCACCAGCAATGTACAAGAGTTTCAGCTTTTCCACATCCTCACCAACACTTGTTATTGTCTTTTTTTATTACAGTCATGAAAATTAGTATCTCATTGTGGTTTTAATTGTATTTATCTAGTGATTAATAAGGTTGAGTATCTTCAGGTGTGTATTAGCCAATTATATAGCTTCTTTGATAAAATATCTAATAAAATATTTGGTCCATTTTAAAAAATTGGGTTGTCTTTTTATTATTGAGTTATGTCTTTTATATATTATAGATACTAGTCCTTTAGCAGATGTATGATTTGCAAACATTTTCTTCTAATCTGTGGCTTATCTTACCATTTTCTTAAGGGTATCTTTTGAGGCACAAAAGTTTTTAATTCTGATGAAGTTCACTTTAGCAATCTTATCTTTAAAGATTATATTTTTGTTATTATACTTAAGAACTCTCCATGTAACCAAGGGGAGCCTTGGTGGCTCGTTGAGTTGAGTGTCCAACTCTTGATTTAGGCTTGAATCATCAAGCCCTGCATCAGGCTCCCCTCTCGGTGGGGAGTTGGCTTAAGATTCTTCCCTTCTGCCCCTTCTCATACTCTCTCTCTCTAAAACAAATGAATAAAAATCTTAAAAAAAAAAAAAAGAACTCTGTGTTGCCAAGTCATAAAGGTTTTCTCCTGTGTACTCTTCCTAAGTCTTTATAGTTATAGCTCTTACACTTAGGTATTTGATCTATTTAGAGTTAATTTTTGTGTATGCTATGAGCTAAGAATCTAAATTAGTCCCTTTGAACCTGGTAATTATTCCAGGATAATTTGTTAATAAGTCCGTGTTATGGGTTAAATTGTGCTCCCTGCTCCACAACCACCCAGTTCATGTGTTGCCATCTTAACCTGAGTACCTCAGAATGCGGCTGTATTTGATGTAGGGTCATGGAAGATGTTATTAGTTAAGATGAGGTCATCCCGGAAGAGGGTAAACCCTTGATCCAGTGCAACTGGTTTCCTTATAACAAGAGGAAATTTGGACACAAACATGCACACAGGGAGAATACCATATGTAGATGAGCAAAGATTGGAGTGATGCTTCCACAAGCCAAAGAACACAAACCTTGTCATTAAAGTCCTAAAAGCTAAACTAGAGGCATGGGACAATTCCTCCCTCACAGCCTCAGAAGAAGCTACCCCTGCTGACACCTGGAGTTCAGACTGTGAGCCTCCAGAATGCTGAGGAAATGAGCATCTGGGGAAGCTACCCATTTTGCACTATTTTGTGACAGCAGCCCTAGCAAACAGATGCAGACTGGCTGTATGATTTTTAACCTAAAATTCTAATCTTTGCTCCAACTAGTAACCAAGGAAGAAGGCTGCATGAGGGCAATTCTTTCTGACACGCAAGGACTCAGAGTTTATGTCCAGTACGCCATTTCTTAGGAAGTTGCATTAGGATATGTTGTAGTAAAAGGAGGGAGAAATGAGGAAGAAGAAGAAATGGGATCTGGAAAATGTGGAGCTAGGAGAGGAAGAAAAGAAGTCCCCGATGACAGCTGGGTAGCAGGTCTTTAGAGAAGTTGCTCTGGATTATGGGATACCGTAGTTTTGCTTATGCTCTTGTTGTTGGAAAAATGTAGCTTTATGATAAAAATGGGGAAAAAATGCACAAGAATCTTTTATTCATTTTCTAGGGCTGTCATAACAATGTACCACAGACTGAGTGGCTTAAATAACAGAAATTTATTTTCTTACAGTTCTGGAGGCTAGATGCCTAAGATCAAGGTGTCACTGAGTTGATTTCTTTTGAAAGTCTCTCTCCTTAGCTTGGAAATAGATGGTCTTTTCTATGTGTCTGTGTCCTAATAACTTCTTTTTATAAGGACATTGGTCATATTGGGTGAGAGCCCACCCACTGGACCTCATTTTACCATAATTACCTCTTTAAAGGGCCTATCTTTAAATACAGTCACATTCTTAAGTAGGGAAGGTTAGGACTTCAACAAACGAATTTTGGGATGGGAGTGGAGGACACAATTCAACCCATAACCAAATTGAAGAAAACAATACAGATCCTGTGGTCTAGTTTTTCAGCTTTCTTTGAAGCATGAAACACTGTGAAATTTTCCTTCCTCCCCGAGTATGCAGTGATTGTTTACATTGTGGGGGAGCTAGTTGGTAGAAAACGCTCTCCCAGATTTCTTTCCCAGAGGCAACCTACCTTACCAGAGTAGGTTTGGGTTCCCCATATTATAGTTAATTGGGAATACAACCCTTTCAGGTCACCCCATATGTCTGCTGATGTTCTCCCTGTTATGGCAGTGGTGGCATCAATGCAACTCAGTTGGGAGAGATTAAATCAGTTGATTTGAGTATCAAGGGAACAACAGGAAAGTAAGCGCCATGTAGAATGGGAGACGTGTGCTGTCTCTAAAGGAATAGGCTCATCTCATATCAGCCAACTTTTGCAACGTGAGTGTGTTCACCCATCGGTGCTGTATCTATTTTCAGTGGAAAGCTGGAAATCTGGACTTTTATGTAGTATTTTCCAAATTCTAAATGTGATCAACAGATTCAAATTTGAAACACTGTGGATTCAATGCCTTCTCAGCCAAACTAAACATTTCTACAGGTGAAATTTGGTTAGTTTGTGATCTTGGTGCTGACTTTACCTCGTCCTCTCCTAAACATCTTGTAAATATTTCATCATTGCCAGTTCCGTTCTACAAAGGCCATCAGGAATGAGGCCACAGTCTGATTGAAGCACAGTGGGAGGGCAGGTTTGGCTAAGGTCACGACACTGGTTAAGGTCACAAAGCTAGTTAGTAAGAAAGCCTGGTCTAGAAGACAGGTCTTCTGACTCCTTGGTCACTGCTCTTGCCTACACATTCTCTCATTTTCCAGTTGACTTCTGATAAGTTGAACTATGGTTATTCCCTAAAGTTTTCTTTCTCTTTTAATCATTCAATTTGTATCATCATCTGCTCTTTTTATGAGTTTATAGTTTCCTCTGAGACTGGGTATAATCAGTCTAGTGGGGAGTCATATATGGCCCTGAAATGGAAACTTCTTGATTTTCAACCTGATAAATTACAGAGATTTTGTGAAACTTTTGGCCTCTTTGACAACTTCACTAACTGGTGAAAAGATTATAGTGACTGACTAAGAAGTGGTTATTCAACATGTTACTGTATTATTAGGCTATTAAAATGTGATTATTTAAAAAGAAAATTTCTTGATTGAAATATGAGAAAAATAAAGTCACATAAACACATTAGATTTCCTTTTTGAAACATGAAGTATTTTGTTTAAGTACAACTTCATCTCTTGCCATGAGAAGAAAATAAAGGTATTTCAGATGACACCTAAAAATTTGAAGATTTTTATAAATCTACAGCTTGCATTTATTAAGTACAATGTGCACTTAATATTATATAAACAAATTCTTATTCTTCTTCTCTAAAAGGAAGTAAAACAGATTCTGCCTCACTTTGATCCCAAAACATTAAATTATAGTAATTTAAATTATTTTCAGTAAGCCATGCCCCACGAATATCTTTGGTCAATATTTTCGGAAAGTTGATCTTAAAGTTGTAACCACTGTTTCAGTCTGCTCATTTGGCATTTTAAATCAACCTTTGCATGTACCCTCACCTTTACAGCCCTGAGTCTGTCATGGCTTTGACTATTTGAACCTTATCTACAAGCTCATAGCATTATCTTTAGGACCAGTGCTCTCCCTAACTAGGATATATTAAAGCATGTTAGGCAGTCTGTCTAGAATTCAGCAGAACCTTCCTTATCTTGCTAATGATCCAGCTTTGACCTTATTTCCAGTTCTAATATTTAGGCATTTATCTTTTCTCTCTCTCTCTCTCTCTCTTTTTTTTTTTTTTTGGTATCACACACAGAGGATGATATTCATGAGAAAGAGTGCACCAACCATAAGTGCTCAATTATCTCAAAGTGAATACAATTACTACCACCTGGGTAAGGACTAGAACATGAACAGCACTCCCTAAGCTCTGTGTTCCCTGCCAATCACTCTCTGCTACCCTCTTCCCGAAGTTTATACTAGTCTTCCTTCTAATGTCTGGTTTTGAACTTTATGTACAGAGAATTATACGGTAGATATTCACTCATGACTGGCTTCTTCAGACCCCACACTGTGTTTGTGAGATCCAGCCAAGTTACAAATAGCAGTAGTTCATTCTTTCTCACTCTTGTATAAAATTCCATTGTATAAATGACTGTAATTTATTTAGCTTATCTACTAATGTTGCACATCCTCCCCACCCCTCAGATCTTTGCTCCTGTGAGTAATGCTGTTCTGGAAGTTCTTGTATATATCTTTTGGAGTACATAAGCATGCATATCTGTTGAGTATACATGTAGAGGTCAGGCTGTGGGGTCATAGAGTATTTGCAGAATGTTAGATTATGCTGATGTTTTCCAACACAGTTGTGCTTATTTATATTCATTTACAGTGTAGGAGATTTCTCAACAAAGATCTCTCTTTTAAATTTTATCTCCTGGCAATGTTGTGCTATCTCATTGCCATTATAATTTGCATTGCTCTGGTGCCTGATGATTTGGGCTCCTTTTCAAATGTGTGTTGGCCATTAAATTATTATCTCTCTTTTTTTAAGATTTCATCTATTCACTTGAGAAAGAGAGAGCTCAAGAAAGAACAGGAGTGGTGGGGAGGGGAGAGAGAGAAGCAGGTTCCCCACTGACCAGGGAGCCCAATGAGGGGCTCCATCCCAGGACTCTGAGATCATGACCTGAGCTGAAAGCAGATGCTCAACTGACTGAGCCACCCAGGTGCTCCCCACTAAGTTATTCTCTTATGAAGTGTCAGTTCAAGTCTCTTGTCTGCTTTCCTATTAAGTTGTCTATTTTTACTAATGTGTAGGTTCTGTATATATAATGGATAGAAATCTTGAGTCAATTATATTGGTTAAAAATATCCTTTCCTACTCTTTGGTTTGCCTTTTCACAGCCTTAATGGTGTTTTGTTGAAAAGCAGAAAGCTAATGACGTTTAATTTTCCTAACACTTCCTTTATTGAGACTGCTTTTGTATCCTTTTAAAGAAAAATTTCTGTATCCCAAGATTTCAAACTTTTCCTGTTCTATCTTCTAGAAGCTTTTTTGCTTTGTTTTTCATAATTAGATCTATAATCAACCTGGAATTAATTTTTGTGAATGGCGTGAGGTATGGAAAAGTGATATATTTTTTCTGTGTGGTTACTTAATGACCTAGCACCATTTATTGGTAAGATTGAACTTTTCCCCTTTCTTGCCCATGTGTATGTTTGTGTATGTGTTTAAAGACTACTATTACAAGTGGAAATGCTTTTCATAAGATTCTCTGGGACTTTGTCATTATTAGTGGTCACAGTAGATGCGAACACATTTGAAATTTTATTTATAAATTACAATGTGTCATCTCTCATAAGAAATGTTGAGAAAAAGAAGAGGCAAGTAGGGTTAAAGAAACCAGGAACGAGAGATTCTACAATGAGGAGGTGAGTCAGAGCCCCTGCAGATCTGTTCTCAGAAAATTAAAGAGGAGGATATGTGGTCTACATGAACGCCTACGTCATGGTGGCAAGGGGAATTTTCCAAGTTTGCACACACCCATATCTCTAGATTAGTGAGGTGCATGGCAGGAATTTAAGTACAGTTTAAACTTGAGACTGATGAAGAATCCATAGGTATCTAGAGGAGTCTAGAGGGAGGCTTCCCCTACTTGTAAATTACTGAAGAAGTGAGAACAACAATGGGCAATAATGGTGGTTTAGGTTAGAACAAAATGCTTCAATGCTGAGTAATTGTATTATGTTGCCTTAACCTTAACTGTGGAGGGGCACCTGGGTGGCGCAGTGAGTTAAAGCCTCTGCTTTGGCTCAGGTCATGGTCTCAGGGTCCTGGGATGGAGCCCGCATTGGGTTCTCTGCTCAGCGGGGAGCCTGCTTCCCTTCCTCTCTCTCTGCCGGCCTCTCTGTCTACTTGTGATTTCTGTCTGTCAAATGGATAAATAAAATCTTTAAAAAAAATTCTTAACTGTGGAATTCCTCCCCATAATAACTAAAGAGAAGTGGTGGCATCAGAGATTTAGAGATTCCAGAAGCTTACACTTGGGAAGGAAACAGAAAGACGTTGAAGAGTGAGAGTATCATGAGTTTCACTGGCTTGCTTTTCGCTTTCAAAAAGGGAAGTTTCAAGTTTCTGCCTGTGGCCGGTGATCGTGTAGTGAGAATGAAGAGGTACTCAAAAAGGCACCCACGGGAATGGGCTGGGGAGGTGGCTGATACAGGTCTCAGGGTGGAGAGTGAAGGAGCTTTGGCTTTTATTCCATTGCAGACTATAGCTGTTATCTAGTTCCATTTATTAAGTATAATCATTTACTCAGTTCATTTACAGTCATCTGATTTATCCATGAAGATCACTTGGTGGGCATGTATACGGCTGGTTGTTAGTAGAACTTGGACTAAGGTGAGGGGGAAAAAAAACAACTATGGCCTTTGGTGTCCCTACTGGAAATGTGTTTCCAGGCCCATAATACATGGTATTTATTTGAGATGTTCTAAAATACCCTCAGTGTCAAGCCAAAGAAACTGCAGTGTAAACACAAAGTACCAAACGCATTATCTCAGCTTCCTCAAGCTCTGGTTAATAGTTGAACCATTTTGTATTTGAATTATTGGAATTATGAATCACTTGAGAGCTTGTATCATGTATGTGATCCAATCTCTGAAACATCTAGTACATTGCTTGAATATATAGGACTTAATAAATGCTTTTTGATTGATTGCAACAAAAATCTTCAGCAGAATTCTTCAACACTCCCTGAAACTGAGCTATATAGAATTGAGGATAGTCAGGTGAAAGAACGCTGAAAAATAACAAAGTGCCTGAAAATGTTGTCTCCTCAGTGGTTACAATAATCACTGGAAAACAGACATACAAAGAAGAGGACCTAATAATAGCTTCTCACTCCAACAGTCCAGATCTGTATCTTTTTGGTTTGCACAATTCCTAGCACTGAGCCTTTTTGAAGTAATGTAAAAATTCCCCTATGATCCCACATAGTTCTAATAACCTCTAGATTCCTGAGAGAAAACTCCTGCTTACTTTGTTTCCAGGTCCTGAAATCCCTATCCTTTGTCTTTCCATCATCTCTGATGGTTCAGCATTATCCTGTCAAACTAGCTCAGTGTTATTAGCCACAGTGCATCTCGGTACAGTATGTTCTGCTTCTTTGGAGCACTGCCAATCCTGGTACGAGAAGCAGGAAAGACTAGTTTTTTTTTTTTTTTTTTTTTAAGACTGGACAATGCTCTTTAATATGTTGATATTTTCTTGATCCTTCCCAATGAGGGCTTCACTTCACCTTACTGTTGTTGATATTCTATCCCTATGAATTCTGGGTCTCCGTGAAAGGCTTTGCCGCTGACCCAAGTTTTTCTACCATCTCTCATTCCCCAAATGTCCTTGATGTACTCTGGTAAGCCTTCTGCTCCTGGGTACGTGTGTGTAATCTTGGGAAATAGCTATACCTAAAACCATCTTTAGGTCTTAGGAAGTGCTTTGAAGATTTGCTTTGATTTTATGTCCTGCTGGATCTTCTCACATCAGTTCAGTTCAATAAATATAATTAAATTCTCCCATATGTTAGCCCAAATTATAAGGATACAAAGATGAATATTTACTTTGTCAAAGGGGTAAAAATCTAACGCAATGACCCCCAACTCTCGAGCATTTGCCTCCCTTGGGGAGCCTTAAAACATATTAATATATGGGGAGAAACACGCAGAATCTTCTAAAGTAGGTCTTGGGTGGGTCCTGGACATCAGAATTTTAAAAAAAATCTCCCAGATGATCCTAACATATAGTGAAGAACAACCAATCTAATAGGCCAGTTAATAAAAGTTAACATTTATTAAGAACTGCTTTATGCCGGTTGTTTTTCTTTTCTCATATTTTATATTATCTAATTCTTCTAATAACCCGATAAGATAAATGTATTGTTACCTCCATTTTTTTTTAAAGAGAATGGCTTGTGGCACCTGGGTGGCTCAGTGGGTTAAGCCTCTGCCTTCAGCTCAGGTCATGATTCTAGGGTCCTGGGATAGAGCCCTGCACAGGGCTCTCTGCTCAGCAGGGAGTCTGCTTCCTCCTCTCTCTCTCTGCCTGCTTCTCTGTCTACTTGTAATCTCTGTCTGTCAAATAAATAAAATCTTTAAAAAGAAAAAAAAAAGAGAATGGCTCTATTTGTTTATTTTTTGTATTTTTTGAGGCTCAATGCCCAACATGGGCTTTGGCCTCGGGACCCTGAGATCAAGAGTCACATGCTTGAGACTGAGCCAGCCAGACATCCCTCTTACCTCCATTTTATGGATGACGAAACCAGTCAGGGTAAAGTTTATTGACTCATCAAAGGCCACACAGTTAGTACCTGGGAGAACGAAGAGTCAATGTCACAATCTGTGGGAGCCTGTGTTCCTCACCACTACCTAGACTGCCTCAGGTTCCCTGCTTGAGTGACTTAACCTGATAAGCTCCTCAATGGTGGCAGTTTGTAAAATGTCCTGAGGAAAGAGAGTTGGGAGCTGTTGATTCTCACCATGACTGAGGAGGCTGGGGGATATTTTACAAGAAGGAACTATGTGGACATAACCTTAAGTGATGAATAGGATTTATAGGGAGAGAAGACAGTTCAAACAGAAAAGACGTCCTCTGCGAAGGCACTCAAAAGTTATGCGTGGAAAATTCCAGAAATCTGTTCTGCCTTTTGAGTTGAGTTCTCTGGCCATTTTCAACCTCTTGTCTGTGAATGACCTCTCCTCAGTATCCCAGCCCACCTACAAAGCATACTTTTCCTCAGTGCTTTTAACACTTTCATTTTATATTTCAAGATATAAAGATAGCTTTTAATACAGATTTAGACATTTTTTTTGTTTTTAAATTTTTTTTAAATTTACTTATTTGTCAGAGAGAGAGGGAGAGAGAGCGAGAGAGCACAGGCAGACAGAGTGGCAGGCAGAGGCAGAGGGAGAGGCAGGCTCCCCGCCGAGCAAGGAGCCTGATGTGGGACTCGATCCCAGGATGCTGGGATCATGACCTGAGCCGAAGGCAGCCGCTTAACCAACTGAGCCACCCAGGCATCCCCAGATTTAGACATTTTAAGCTGAAATGGATAAAAGTACAAGTAGCAGTTGTGTCATTCAAGCACGTGACTGTTGTTCTCAGCCCGTGGGTCTTCTGAGCACGTACCACTTCTCAACACTCTCTACAGCCTTGATAAAGTGGGGTAGGCTTTACCATAGGTAAATAGAATTTTCCTAACTGGAACTACGAGTTTTTACTTATTTCAGCTGAGTCATAATGATAAAAATGTTTATAAAAAGTTCATGTTTATCTCTTTACTTATTAGATAGCCTTTTGCTCTGGGAGTGTGGTATTCATGAAATAGGCAGGAAGCAGAATTGGATGCCACACACCAGACTCTGAGGATTGTTGATGAGAGAGCTCCAAGGATGTCTCATAGAGCCAGCATCTATCTGTAAAGACTAAATTAATGCAGTTTTCTTGATAAATCAAGCAACATCCTGGAGCTAAGGTATGGGGGGAGGGTGGTTGCTGTACCTAGGCTGAGAGCATAGGAACTAGAACTCTGGAGGGACAGCTACAGCAGTAAACTCATTATAAGGTAATAGGGTGGACCCTCAGGGTTTGACAGGGCCTCCATGGTCTAACATGGGATAAAGGACCGTGAGCCTGTGGTCCAGGTTCCTCTGACGTAGCCATGTCATCATGTCACGCTGTACTGATCCCCTCTATTGACCATTAAACTTGATGCTATGGACTGAATTGTCTGCCTTCCCCTGCCCCCCAATTCATATACGGAAGCCCCAATCCCTAGTGTGGTGGTATTTGGAGAGAGGGCCCCTGGGAGAAAATTAGGTTTAGGTGAGGTCACGAGGGTGGGGCCTTCTTGATGGATTAATGCCCTTGTAAGAAGCCACTCCAGAGAGCTTGTTTCCTCTTTCCGTCATGTGAGAATACATTGAGAAGGCGGCTCTCTGTAAACCAGAAAGAGAGCCCTCACCGGGGAACCAGTTGACCTGCCCCTTGATCTCGGGCTGCCAGCTGCCAGAACTGCGAGAATATAAACAAAAAGGCCCCCAGTCTTTGGCATTTGGTTTTGGCAGCCTGGGTGGACTAAGACCTTTGGGAGCACCTTGACAAGGAACAATGGAAGTGCTGGAAGCGACGGGCACTCATTTGTATCCCTGATCTTAGGCGCAGTATGGTTTTTGGTGAAAGCTGTTGTGAAAACTATCTCAAACCCAGTCTGAGTTACCATTCCTGTCAATCGACCCTCTGTTTTTCTTCAGTTACCATGTTATTTCAAGCAAGCTATTTTATTTTGTTTTCTTTGCCCAGAAGTTGAGTGAACTGTGTGTGTTTTAAGGAGACTATCTTGACAACCAAATAGTTTTATAGGTTAAGTTTTATTAAAATAAACTTAGCATAACCTGCGTTGACAGAGTGAGATGCTTATATTAGTGAATTGTAGCTGGTTAGCTAAGAAGCAACTCGAAGATCCATGGGATTCTAGTGACATCTGCTGGACACCTGAATGGCAGCCATCATCTGTTGACTCTGCCCTCTTGCCTGGTAAAAAAAAGACCAACCAGGCGGCACAGTTAGGAGAGTGACCTCTAGCGAACAAGTCTTAGAAAGTTTCTTTTTATTTGAAATTTATAAAAGCTTAGAATGCCATTTCGACAATAGGTAATTAAGAGGAAGAAAGGGTAGAGTGTAAGTGTTGAGCATATTCATATTTGTTGGTGATGTTCAATTCTTTTCCCTATGAAGGGAGATGGTCTACATGAAACAGAAGTAAATTTTGATGACTATCGCCTGTTTTATGGATTTACCATTTTGCATTTAGGTGTCATTTTATACTGAAAGGCTTTTTAATTTAGTAGTTTAGAGCACAGGCTCTGGAGTCAGAGCCACAATCAAAGCGCAGGCTTTGCCACTTAGAAAATTTTTGCCTGGAGCAGGTTACCTACCTTTCCTGTGCCTCATTTTCCTTGGCTTAAAATGGGGATAACTGTACTTACATCATAGAGAGTAGAACAGTATCTGATACAAAGTGAAACACAAGGTTGGCTATTTTTATTAAAAGAAAATTAATAAAAATCCTTGTTATTTCTACCACTCTGGGATAAGATTAATCTCTTGGTCATCTTTTTGTTGGTAGTAAGCTGCAGACCAACGACTCATTCCAAGGACAGGGGAGAGAGTCTACAGAAGAGAGGATACAAATTTGTGCCCGTGGCCTCAAAATCTGGATAGAGAATCCACTTAGACAAAGATATTCTAGTGGTGTGAATGGGGGTGGTTGTTGTTCCTGCAGGAAGTATCATTTTTGTGAGTGGATATATCGTTGAGAGGATGGCATTGGATTAACACCATGGGGTAGTGGTGGGGAGGTAGAAAGCTCAGTGATAAAAGGCCATGTAGTCATTAGATATTGGAGGGGGGCTGGGGACGTCTTCAGGCTGCTGAGCTTGGTCCTTGGATTGGGCACACGCTCTCCAGATCCTCAGACACTGCCCTTGTTTTTCCAACAAGAATTCTATTCAGTGTATGCACAGAGAATAAGATCTCAGGCAAGCTCGTGAGGGAGAGGAAGGTACGGATACATGAGTTGGGCACAGGGCTCAGTGAACCCTTGCAGAGTTTACATTTCTGCAAAGTAGTAGCAAGCACTAGTGGAATCAGTTGCTTAATTTCTCTGAAGAAAATACATTTTCCAGCCAGGGAAGTCAAATCAGAGTTGGGATTTTGTCAAGGGATTTTCAAATTCCTTCTTATTTAAAATTTTTTTTTTTTTATCAACGTAATACAGGCAAAACATTTAAAAACCAAAATAGTGTAGACTAATGTTATTCTAAGGACAGTTTAGAACCCCCTCCCCAAACTGGGGGTTTTAACCCATTTAGCTTTTTAAATTTCCTTAGTTACCTTCTTAGGTCTACAGAATGCACTAAAGTCACTATTCATAAATACATCCACTTAAGAAACAATTACTGACTTTCTGCTCTGATCCATGAGGTTTCGGTTCTTTCTTTTTAGTGTCTTGCGAGGGGGTACGGACCAGCAGTCTGTATTTGGCCTACACAGTGTTTAAAGAAAAGTTTGAGCCAAAATGTAAGGGATCAGGTAAAATTATAACATAAAAATACAGATTTTTCTGCTTCTCTTGAAGAATCATCAAAAATTCAAAACTGGGTTTCCCTGTTTTATGGAAACATAAAACAACGGCCTGAGCTGAGTCATGACAGTCACTCAGTCAGATTTCCAGGGTTCCCCCAGACTTCAGCATTCCTCATTGGTCTTTAGTACTGAGGCTGAATAGATATTGCCATTAGCATCATTTGGCTCTATTTTTTTTTCCTATAGTAGTAAAATATTTCTTCATGCCCGTGTGGGACAATTAAAAATTGACAAAGCAGGCCAAATAATCTTTCTTACCCTAAGCCTGTTTGGGTCATTTGCTTTAGCTGTCTGCCCCCATATGCATCTGTATTTGTGATCATTGACTGCTCTATTGGCCATCCTTATAATGTTAAACAGCGTAGTAGAAACAGTACATGAAAATACCATGTGTCTTGTCTTCATTTGGACCGAAGTTCTAATAGGATATATACTGCAATAGATGTGAAACTAACTCTGTTATGCGGAACTATAAAGGGACAGTGGTCGAGAGCCAGCTTATAGACTCTAGAGCTTTTTTTTTTTTTTTTTTTTTACCTACACTGCTTCAAGCACATAAAAAAGCTGACATGCTGATGGAGAGAGAGCATTGTATGAGGAAGATTTTTTTTTTTTAGAAGATTCTGCTGTGAGCCTCAGACACATATGCCAGCAAGGGGTTGGGTCAGAGATTGCCCATCTCACTGCCTCAAAACAAGCATGAGGGGGCTTTATGTGGACCAAATGGGGTGTCCAATATGGATGTCTGAGATTTGGGATACAGAGTGGACTGGTGTCTAATTCTCATTCTAGGAAATCTGGAGGACAAAAAATGTGAGACTGTTGGCCACAGAGCAGCCTATATGATACAATACAAGGAGCTGCCTTACAACTGGGGAATTACCAGACTCCTGTACAGTGGCCAGTCCAAAGGGGCACGAATATTTCCAATGGACCAGATGGGGACCACATCTGGATGGTGTGGGAGGCTCTGGAGCCATTGGAAGTCCTGCAGAAGGGTGCTGGGAGGCAGTCAGCCAGCCAGCATCCTTTTCCGTGGATTCCTGGAGAACCAAGTGGGGATGGGGGAGAGACCAACCAGAAGGGCTGCATTACCTATAAAACAGGTACTTCAGCTGGGGTGACCCAGTAGGTAAGCCTCTGCCAGTGCTCATGAGAGAGACAGTTCCTGACATCTAGGATAGAGAGTGTGAGCCCACCTCTCAGTTTAAGTAAGCAATCTCCCTGTCTCTGTTCCCCTCCTTCCTGTGCTCCAACCCTGGAGAGGCAAGAAGCCCTTGCTCCCGCAAAACAGCTGCCAGAGAAAGACCCTCTCCTTCCGCAACACTCAGCCCACAGTGGGACTGGCAAATGGAGAGACGAAGATCTGATGTTAAGTCAATGGCAAACTTTGATTGTTGTGGAGGACTGGATTTTAGATTTCTGATTTAAGACTGCAATTTGAAGTGGCAGGGTACCCCTATTACCTGGCAGTTGGCAGAAATGTCATGGGATCTGGCCAAGATTTTATCCAGGGGGAGAGAAAGGTGAGCATCACTGGCCACATCTGTGAGGACCAATGGAAAACTAAAGTAAAGCTGCATTTTGATCCTATGCTGTGAGCTGGGCTGGTTAGCATATCAGTATTTACATCTTTATTTCTGGAACCATCATAACCACCTCATAAGATAGGGCTGTTAGTAGCTTTATCCTTCTCTTCAATACTCTTCTCACCCTCTCAACTGCTGTCATCTGTATTTAACTTCTAAAATGCCAATGTTAAAAACACAACTTTTAGGGTTCCTTAGGTGGCTCACTGGGTCGATGATCCGATTCTTATTTTCTGCTCAGGTCCTGATCTCAGGCTGGGCTCGGTGCTGAGCATGGAGCCTGCTTGGGATTTTCTCTCTCCCTCTGCCCCTCCCTCCCAAGAATGCTTGGAAAAGCTCAATATCGAAAACCTGTTTGAAGGCATCTGAGGTGGTATGGACTCGAGGTACGCATATATTGGAGAGAAAGACACGTTACTGAAGAGGAGCCCTCATTCTGCCTACAGTTTGATCCCTCAGAGCACTTGCCAGTTCTGGATATGGGGAGAGAAGCTGAGAAACTGGGTAGAAGGTAAAGGCTAAGAAGAACCAGGACTGGCAGAAATTTCAGCCATCTTGCAAGTCCGAGGAGGTGAATATTGGAGTGTGGGGATTGCCAAGACAGCCAAGACTTGAGGGAACAAAATCCTGGAAAGAGAAAGGGAGCGCAGAGGAGTAAACCCAACGCTTGGCTACAGTTTTCTCCTTGGGACACTGACTGATTCTTAAGCTGAAAAGAGAAATTGAGCCGAACGTGGTTGAAAAGCCAAGTGGGAATCTTTGGTAGTCTCACTGTGCCAGGTAAGGAGATAAAAATTGGAGGAAGGGCAGGGAGGGAGTCTGATGCAGGATTCTGGGATCATGACCTGAGCCGAAGGCAGACACTTAACTACTGAGGTACTCGGTGCCCCTGATATGCTTTTATTATCACAGTTAAAAATACTAATTTCCCTTGCAATTTTTTTTGAGTCATATGTTATTTTGAAGCATATTTCTTAATTTTAAATAGATGGTAAACTTTCATATAAGGCTTATTACTAATTTTCATCTTAATTCCATTTTGGTCAGAGGATATAGTCTTGATGGCTTTGGTCTTTTGAAATTTGGACTTGCTGTAGGGCTAGATATATGATCCTTCTCTGTTTTTTTGATTAAATATTTTCTACATGCTATGTGATTTGTTGATTAGACCTTCCCCCCTCCCCCAGCACTACCACTTTTTGTGGGTTTCATTGATGTAGTGAGTTTCATTGATAGGCTCTGCTATGAAAAACTTGTAAGTCTTGGAAGTGTTGTGTCATCCCTCTGTGACTTGCTTCCTTGTCAGTATAGTATGGTAGCCTGACTCCATAATCCACGTCGGGATCCCTACTATATTGTTCTAATTTTACATGAACTTACATGGGCCCAGGAGCGGGGAAAATTCCTTTTTGTTATAAGGCACCAGTCCTCCTGACACCAGTCATTCAGTATGGCCTCATTGCAGGTAGATTACATCTGCAAAGACCCTATTTCTAAATAACGTTGCCTATTTTTAACTAAAGTACTTTGGGTTAGAGTTTCAATATATCTTTTCGGGGGGACATAATTCAATCCATAACGGGGACAATCATATTCTCTGTTCACACGGGGGAGTCCATACTGAGGACAAAATTCTCCCTAAAACGCAAACAGTAACTCTCCTCCTAGCCTCTTACATAAATGGTCCTGTGACTTAAGGTCCACCCTCAAACTCTCATCCGAGACTAACAACAATCAAATTATTTTTGTTTGATCTTTGCTTCCATCTCCCTTTCCCATAAAGGGACAGTCAGTGGCTCTTTAACTCCCTCCAGATTATCTTTCAATTTCTACACTACTCTCTTTTATTCTCTCTTCAGCATTTTGATTAATTTAGCTCTTCACATGATGTACAGAAGGCTATCAATAAAGCATTATGTTAAAACCATTGCTGAAACTCAAACATTTTCCTTTTAATTATCCTGAGCAGAAATAATCCTGGGTGGGTGGTATCATTTTCGTAGTATTGAGAAGACATCTTTCTGTCCATGGTTACTTCCTTCACTTTCTCCCATTCCCTTGATGTTTGAAATTGATCTGAGGGGTAATAAATCTTATTTTGCAATTAGAGAAAAGGCAAATGCCCTTAGGAGAGGTAACACATTGTTTGAGTTTATTTTGCGTGTAAGCGATGGATCAGAGATCTTCTCCCAAGAACGGGGCTGATGGAATGAGGAGCAAATACCACTAGCTGGTACTCTAAAATGAGAGGACAAGGTCAGGAATAGGATAGAATTGTAACATGAAACATAAAATTTCCTTATTAAAAATTTGCCCTTCCCCATTATTACTCACTTAAAATTCTCCACATTGTCAAAGGAATTCAAATCTACTTCTAAAGATACACACAATTTAGCAAGATCAACTAAAAATAAGTGCGGAAAATGGGGCAAATGTAAAACGTGGGCAGGAAAGTAAGGCAGGGCCAGGGGTGTCTACCCACGGTGTCCAGGCCACGTCCATGTGTGATGCACATGCTATGTCACCATGACAGACATGGGTCCCAAACCTGGCCCAAGTGTTTTGATTGCCTCTGTGAAAAAGAAACACATGACCACTAATAGGATTTGCAGTGAACTAGAATCTCAGAGGAGAGGACTCGTGTATTTAAAAATAGATCTCTGTGTTGTTCTAGTGTGTGTTCTTCATTTAAACTCAGGTTCTTAAAGGCTTATATTTTCTCTTTCCTCCATGCTCTCTCATCAGTGTCTTGCCTGCCAGTCGTTCCTCCTTAGTTCGGTGTAGAGGCAACATCATGATGTCCATTCCAGGTAAAGGACAGGAAAAGCATTTTGAATAGAATAAAACGTTATAGGAAATTGCTTTCTTTGAGAGCAATCAGGTGGTTCATCATACAAGGGGAAAAAAGTTTTGAGAATACAGGATAGAATAATATTATTTCCTCTACTTCTAAGAGTTAAATAATTTAAAATTAAAAGCTTAACATATATAATAGAGGGGCCTATGAATTTTAATGGTCAAGTAATAAAGTAATTCTTTAATATGGTGAAGTTCTCAGCTCTTAAGGAAAAAGTGTTTGATTTGTTAATTACTTAGGACAAATCTCAGTGAAGTCATTCTGACTCGCATGATTTAAGAACGCTAACTTGGTGACTCGAATTTCATAATTGCTTAATGAAGCCTGCTGTTTCCTTCTCCAGACTATATGCATTTGCTGATGTTCTCAAAATGTAGCATTTTTAAAGAAAATGAGATAAGGCGTATCTATTCTTTCTCTTTGTGTGTGCCTGTGCATATGATTTCCTAGTGTGTCCGAATGTGAGGTATGCACTGATTTTCATGCATTGATTCACATGAATCATGAAGACATTCCTATTCCTATGAATAGGAATACATTTGAATTTATAGTAAATGCTTTTGGCTGCTGTCTCTGATGTTACTGTAACTGAAGTAGCTCAAAAGCACAAAAGGTCATGTCAGGCTTCATGTAAAATTTACTAGAGCTGTTTATAAAGGCACCTTGTGTATTGTTGCTTTGTTCACACACTTCACAGGAAATCCTGTCATCCCGTTGCTTCCTTCCATGTTTCAACTCTTTCTCATTATAAATAAGAGCATTTATTGCTAATGTCCCCTGAGCCACATGGGGGAAGTGGCATGGACTTCTGTTAAGTCTCACTTACTCTTCAAAGTGATAGCTTCACACAGTCATGAGTATGACAAGTCCGGGTAGAATTTTATTGTCTGGCCATGTCCAAAACGTAAGGCATCATCCATAGACAATCCCCCAAAGGAAATATTTTATATACTGAGTCACAAGTGTATCCACTCACCCACTGTTAGTCTGACTTTTCCTTAGTTACCAAATGTAATTCTATCTCTTAGAAGATAATGGCCGTTTGTACAGAAATTTCTTAGATAGACCTTTAACAGAGGCCTCACTTAGGAAATTGTTCAAAAACCTCCTGCTGTTGGCAGAGTTACCTTTATCCCCACTTCCCATCAGTAACCTGTAGATATACCAGTCATATTTGAGACTTGGCTGTCTCACAGCTCTGCTCCACGTGCAAGATCTGAGCTCTAACTCCTCTCTCTGATCATCACTTGACTGATAAAACCCAAGTGGATAGGAGGCAGGACCAGATAGACTGCACTATGGAGTCAAATAAACTCTGAAATCTGGAGACTTCAATGCAACAAAAGTTTATTTCTCACCTGTGGGCCTACTCTGCTGCTGGTCACAGAACTCTTCCAAGGCGTGAATCAGATGTATATATTCTATACATGAACGTGAATGGTTTCAGGGTGTTCCCCAACCACCACAAACAGTTCTGCATTTTCCAGGAGGAGAAGGGGCAATAGGAGAGGAGGAAGACAATGCAAGTCAAATGTTCCTGGGTAATTATTTGAAACCACAGCCGGCAGTCTTTGAAGAGGTTGGGAATGGTTTGCCCCAGAGATGGTCTATTCCTCAAAGCTTCTTAAAAATAAACAAAGAACAGTGCCTGGGTGGTTCAGTCAGTTAAGCCTCTGACTCTTGATTTTGGGTTAGGTCATGATCTCAAGGCATGACCTTGAGCCCTAAATCAGGCTCTGCGCTGGGCATGGAGCCTGCTCCCCCTGCCTCTCCCCTACCTCCCCCCGCCCCCAACTCTTGCTCTCTAAAACCAACCAACAAACAAAACAAACCAACCTGGGGAATGAGGTTGCACTTGTTTTATTTATCTCAGGCAAACACGAATTGGAACATGAATTGCTTCTTGTTGGCTAATAAACTAAATAGCAATGAGTTTGAATGTTCCAAAGCACTTTCAAACTTCAGTTTCCATCCTCACAACAACCCTGTAAAGTAAGTAGCAGGCGCTTTTTCATCTTTGTTTTATATGGAAGATAACTGAGGTTCCAAGACGTGAGTGAGTTATATAAAGGTAACAGTTTGTAAGTGGAAGCCTTGGGATTAGAGTTTACATCTTCATTTTCTACAACTTCATCTCTTTCCCTACATTCATTTCAGTACATGGATTCACTGCTGGGGAAGAGATAGACCTTGGGAAATGGGGCGTATCCTTTTGTTAGTGTACACAATCAGAGGAACGGCAGGGTTAGTACCCTCCCCTTGTTTAAAAAATAAGAATTAGATCTTCTTGGGATGGGATTGAAGGGAGCAGGTAATTCATCCTGTCTTTGTCATTCATGTTCAGGTAGGTATGCATTCCAAACCCTCATGCCCCAAAACACTTACAAAATTATCACTTCTCTTGCATCTCTTTAATCTAAGAGAGAATTACATTTGTGTGTGTGTGTGTGTGTGTGTGTGTGTGAGATATTAAATCTTCCTACCCATGAGCGTGGTCTGCCTTTCTGTTTTCAATCTTTCCTTTAATCTCTTACAGTATTTTAAGATTTCTTCATATAGATCTTGCACACATCATCATTAATTCCTAAATATTTTTAATGCATGTCTTTTAAGTTTTTTTTTTTTTTTTTGACAGAGATCACAAGTCGGCAGAGAGGCAGGCGGGGGAGGGGGAGCAGGCTCCCTGCTGAGCAGAGAGCCTGATGCAGGGCTCGATCCCAGGACCCTGGGATCTGACCTGAGCCAAAGGCAGAGGCTTAACCCACTGAGCCACCCAGGCGCCCCAAAATACTTTATTTTTGTTTATTATTTTAATGGAACCATTTATTCCATTATAGCTTCTAAAGGGTTGTTTGTATATAAAAAGACTATTGATTTCTACATATTAATTTTTGTATCTAGTGAACCTATTGCCTTCTCTTAAATAGCTTTATAGTTGATTCACGCAGGTTTTATGGGTCAAGAATCATACAGTCTTCAAACAAAAATTTTATATTTGCTTTTCAAGGTTTTATGATGTTTTCCTCTTGTCTAAATGGACTGTTTAGTACCTCCAGTACTGTGTTAAATAATTATTGCGATAAAGGACACTCTTGCCCTTTTCCTGTTTTTAATGGAAATGTTTTTAGTGTTTTTCTATTAAAGTAAATCTTGGCTTTGGGGTTGAGCTAGAAATAGTATCGCTGGGGAAGCATCCATATTGTTACATGTATCTCCTACTTTATTATAATCATGTGTTTCGATCCGATGGCATTTGTCAGTGCATGAGCTCATCAGATTACTTTGACCAGAAAGCTGGACGTGGTCTATGTAATGGAGTACAGATTTTTTGAAAAAATCTAGAGCTGCTCTAATATGGTAGTTGGTAACCATGTGAGGCTATTGAGGATTTAATGTGGCTGGCTGGTCTGAATTGAGATGTGCTATAAGTATAAAACATACATTAGATTCTGAAGACTTCATATGAAAAATAATGTAAAAGATCTCAATTTTTATATTGATTATATGTTGAAATACTAATATGTTGGAAATCTGTATTAAATAAATTATTAAAATAAGTTCTACCATTTTCTTTTTACTTATTCAAACATGGCTACTAGAAAATTTGTAATTACATGCAGGGTTTCATTTGTGGCTTGCATTATGGTTCATGAATATTTGCAGTATTATATATATATATATTAGCTAGTGCTTGTCTAGGGTATCTACCGACTATGCTCTATACATTCAGGAAGAAAAGGCCCTTATGAGCAGAACTTTTTTGTCCTTTGGTCTTGGATAGGTCCTCATATCGTTGCCTTTGTAATACTACAGTTAGACCATAGTGTGTCATTAGGCACATTT
Organism: Mellivora capensis; assembly: GCA_004024625.1. Lineage (NCBI taxonomy): Eukaryota > Metazoa > Chordata > Mammalia > Carnivora > Mustelidae > Mellivora > Mellivora capensis. The sequence continues at coordinate 74,803 of PISX010006863.1, forward strand.
TGATATTCTATTGGGGCTTAGCAAAACCCGCCTTTCCTCTTGGTGTGTGGTCCTCTGGGGAGCGGTTAGGCTTATTTGCTTAAAGAGTTCAAAGACTCCTCACCCACCCAAACTGCTCCCTAAAATTTAAAGTTAAGAGGAGACTGTGGATGACCCAGGGTCAGGTAGGGCAAGAAGGTGACTGAAATAAAATGATTTCGAGGAAAGTGGTGATCTGCATTGGTGACCCATTCTCAAGAGAGAATCTAGGAGTTCAGAGAGAGAAAGCTGGTGTTTAGCACAGAGCATGGCTAGTGCTAAGTCCTCTAGGCTCACCTACAGTGGTTCAGTGATTCTGTTGTGGGATGTAATGTCTGAGTATAGGAGTTACTGTTACAAATAAAATGAGGTGCTAGCTCTTGGTGTCAGGCACAAGGCAGCCTGTGCCTGCGCCAGCGCAGGTACTTAGGGGCAGTGGGTAAGTTTTGAAGCCCGAGACAGACCCTTCATATCCTCTTCAGGTACTCATGCCAGTCCCCAGGGAGGTCGTATTTGCTTTAAAGTAAGTCAGGGTGCCTGGGTGGCTCAGTTGGTTGGGCATCTGCCTTTGGCTCAGATCATGATCCCAGGATGCTGGGATCCAGTGCCACGTCTGGCTCCCTGCTCACTGGGGAGTCTGCTTCTCCTTCTGCCCCTCCCTCCCTGCTCAAGTTCACTCTCTCTTTCTCTTGCAAAAATAAAATAAATAAATAAATGAAGTCAGCAAGACCTGATGTATACTTAGTATAGCTAAGATATTGAAAAATAGGTGTAACTACCTTCCTAAAAGCAGCAGAGAAACAGCTGCAAAAATTGCTAAAGCCATTTTAAGAAAAGGTGGTTTTCTACTCCTTTTCCACAGGATCACTGTTATTACCACCACCAGCAGCAGCTAGCTGTAATTTACATGTGCTTGTCAGGGAGGAGTAATTTATCTACTTTCTAAAGCAGTAGCAGTTCTGATCCCAGATAAAGTTAAAAGGTAGGCAAAAAAATGGTTTGTTTCAGGTGCCTGGGGGTCTCAGTTGGTTAAGCGTCTGCCTTAGGCTCAAGTATGATCCCTGGGTCCTGGGATTGAGCCCATCAGAGTCATCTGGCTCCCTGCTCAGTGTGGAGTCCGCTTCTCCCTCTGCCGTGCCTCCCTCCCCCCACCACTGGTGATCTCTCTCATTCTCTCTCTCTCTTAAATAAACAAATAACATCTTAAAACAACAACAACAAAAAGATGGTTTGCTTTGTTCCGAGGCTCTCTCACCTTCCCTTAGTCCTGGGTATGTTCTGCTTCCAGCCAACATTGCCTTCTTCTTCCCTTCTCCCTAGAAAATTTGTTCATTTATTCCTTCATCCATCAGACATCTATAGAGCACCTTCTATGCCATGCATCAGGAATAGAAAAATGAATAAGATATAGTTCTTGCTGTCCAGGATGGTCTAGCAAAATGGGAAGATTAGGAGAATAAGGGCAAAAATCACAAGAGAGAAATCTTTGCCAAAGGTATTCCATCTTTGAGAGGTTATAGTACCAATATTCTGGATAACAGCTGAAGGTGGTAATTAATTTCTCTAGAGAGGCATTCAATTTCCAGATCATAAGAACTTAGGTTGTTACTCAACTTTATAGCACTTACACCACTAGATTTTGAAAAGAGAGTAAGAAAATAATATGTACTGAGTTCCTATTATCTCACTGCTTTCACGCACATTATTCCCATTTAAAGAATGTGGAATTAGGGGTTCACAAGTGACTTGCTTAAGGTCCAAAGTACGCAGAAGAGCTGAGAATTGAACTCAGGTCTGCCTGACATACAAGTCCAAGTTCTGTCTACTTTCTCACACTGTCTACATAGGAAAAATTCTCCAATTATAGAAACTTAGATTCTATAACAAGCGAGGGGCCTATATTTTTGGGTAGGGAGCTCTCTGACATCCATTTTGTCATCTAAGCAGGTCAATGCATGTAAGTCTGGCCTTGAGTAGTTGACAGCTGAAGTACATACATGTCTTTCTCTGCTACGAAAGCAAACCAGAGGATCAGCAGACAGAGTGGGCAGGTTCAGGGGGTCTGGCTTCTGACAGACTTTGTCATTCCATGGGGGCTGAAAAGAGCGAGTTAGATCCAGTGCCTTTCCTTATGGTTCTCTGCCCAATCCCCACACCACTATTCTCAGATCCCACACTTACCAGAGGATCATCCAAAAGCTCTTTCAGGGCAGTAGACATGCGTTGTACTAATTTTGTACCCCCTTCAGTACCTAACACACTGCATTTGTATAACAGGTACAACAGATTAACAGGTGGCTTTGTTTTGATAAAGCGAATCGTTCGAGTATCAAAATTTAAACTTCTTCAAAAATCTTTTGGTCAACTCTGTACATGGTAATCTTCCAGAATGTTGCTTGACTGCATTAAAGAGTTGAAAACTGGTATTTCACGACTAAGACAGGTTTTCTCACGAACTCCACCCTGAATGCACTCTTGACTCCCACAGGAAGCGCTGTTGTGATCACGGAGAAACGCATGACTCACGGGAAAGCCTGCCTTGATCCCTGCTCTGCCTCTGTGTGTTTTGAGATGCTTGAACATTTAGGGGAGTTTCCAGTCGTGTTTTGATTCCTCTTCCGTGAATCTCCCTCCTATCTCGGGCTCTCCTCCCTGAAAATGCCACGTTTTCCACGTAGTTAACAAAACCAAAAATTGACAAGACAACCCATCACAAAACCAGAAACTCTTCAGTAGCCCACAGCGATCTTTGTGTCCGTGTGTATGTGTTCAACTCAGATTTAAGCTGAGAACCCATTAAATCTTCTTGGCCTTTGCTTTCAAACTCCAGTTCCCGCACCGGGCACGCACCCCGCATGGCCCTGTCTCCTTGACGGCCGCGTCCCCAGGGCTCCCGGGCACAGCGTGAAGGTGCCACACAGCCAGTGCAATCTCCTGCACCACGGGCCTCGACTTCTCGGTCCACAACTTCATTCTGCAGCCCTGGAACCCCGAAGCCCACGACGCCCCTCTGAGGCACGATGATGTCGCGGTCCGTGGGCTTCTCCCCGTTCTTGGGGTCCGGCATGTCCTTCCAAGACAGTTTCTGCACGCCCTCGAGCGTGACTCCGGCTCAGACGGCCGCAGCACAGAGCAGGACACGTCGTGGCACTCGCTGCGGTGGCTCCCGGCGCCGCTCTCGCTGGGCCGGAAGCGCCGCGTGGTCCGGGAGCCCGGCGGAGGCGTGAGGCGCTTGCGCGTCGGGTCCGACATGCGCAGTGGCGGGTCCGACATGCGCAGTGGCGGGTCCGACATGCGCAGTGGCTTCTCCGACGGGCAGCAGGTCTGCGTGCGCGACGGCTTCTCGGGTTTGGGGACCTCAGCCTCGAGGGTCGGGCACGGGATCCAGAAGCGGGGCAGCGCCTTGTCCTAGTCCTTGCTTGCGGGGCCTGCAGTGACCCTGGGTCGGGCATCCTCTGGGCCGTTCCCTGAGGCGGCCTTGGGCGAGAAGGGCTGGAGGGGGCTGGCTCACGGTGACCACCTCCTTCTCCGGGAGGCCCGGCCCTGGCTGCTGCCCCGCGGCCGCCGCAGCTCTTCCTGCTGCTCACGCTCAGGGAACCGTCCTGCTTCTCATCTGCCTTCTTCTGCGGGGCCTCCTTCTCCTGGCACGAGGAGTATCCAGGATTGCCTCACGCTCCTATATAGAGTAGTCCCGTGTGGAGACGACGGGGCTGCGGCCGTCGGAGCCCTTGACGTCATCCCTGGCTCAGCTGGATGTTGTGGGTCCTGTGGCCTGAGGCTTTGCTGTATCTTCTGGCGGGAAGTACGGACGCCCCGCTTTGCAGTTCTTGCGGAAGTGTGTCACCCTCGCGAACGACTCTTCAGCTGTGCTCCGGCAGGGATCGTTTAACAAACACACGTGCGCACCTGCCCCCCGCTTGCGTTCCCTTCATTGCCTTGGACAGGTTGAAGCTCCAGGCTACCAACATGAACTTCAAAAACTTACCCTTGGTAGGTAGGCATTAAACCTATATTTTCTAGCCCTTATAGAAAAAACAAACATTTTTTTTTTCTTTGCTGAGAATTATTGGGGTTATTTTTTCGTTATCACCAATAATTGCTGCAGACTTTTTTCTCAGCCCTGGTTCCCGGACAGGGTCTGTCTTTGGTCCTCAGTTATGGGCGGTGAAGGCAGTGGTTTGCAGAATGTGATTCCAGTTTGTTTGCTTTTCCCAAAATACCGTTCTCCTTTTTTATCTGTTCAAAAACCTGTACTAACCAGAATTCTGGTTAGTAATGTCGGAGACAGAAAGCCACCACGACGGTGGCAGTATAGACCCTTAATTCGTGCCCACATACGATTGGCAAGTGGGCTAATACGGAAAGCTATATCCTAAGGTATAAAGATAACGGATAGTAGTGGAAGAAACAACAAACTTCAGGTGACTGCAGGTGCCTGAAATTGAATCAAAGAAAAGGAAGGCATCCAGAGGAAGAGGAAATTGTCTGCGGTTGAGCGGAAGAAGCTTACAACTTTGTTTTGGCTTTTCCTATTTTGTGGCTTGAACTGGAGCCTCTGGTTCTGTAAATGGAGATGAGAAAAATTAGAAAGAGGAAATAAAAACCAGAAACCAGAGAGCAATGTCAAAAATAATTTATCTAAAAATGTTATGAGAAGGCAGTAAATCAGTGTTGATTCGTAAATATCCATAAACAGATTTTCCTTCCAATGATGGAACTCAGCTGTTGAATTGTTTTTAGATGTGGTATTTCTTTAGAACTGACAAGCCTCAGAGAGGCAAGGCCACTATTATTCTCATTTTGCAGGTGAAGAAACGGGCTGACAGAGGTTAGCTACTTGCACAGTCACATGGCTGGTTGGTGACAGAGGTGTGACTTGAACATGGAGGTATTTTGTTTGTTTTTTTAAAGATTTTATTTATTTGACAGACAGATGACAAGGAGGCAGAGAGGCAGGCAGAGAGAGAGATGGGGAAGCAGGCTCCCCGCTGAGCAAGGAGCTGGATGCGGGGTTCAATCCCAGGACCCAGGGATCATGACCTGAGCTGAAGACAGAGGCCCCAACCCACTGAGCCACCCAGGCGCCCCGAACACAGAGGTTTTAAGTTCAGTTCTCATGCACTGAATCAACTGCCTCCTGTGCCTGAGAGAGGCTTTTGGGAATAGCTCAGAGTAGATCTTTTGTTTTCTACTGGGGTGAAAATATCATAGTCACTTGGGAGGAAAATAAAACAGTATGAGAACATATTTGAACACTATTCCCTTATGAAATATAGATGGGTTTGGGGGGAAGAATTGATTATATCAGAATAATTCTCCATTGACTTAAAGTGAAATTAAAGAAAACTTGGAAGAATAACTGGTTTGGCCAGTCTCACCATCTATCACCGTGAGAGGCAAATTCTCAAGGTGGAAAATTCCAAGTCAAGGTAGAAGAGAACTGTTTTCTGTTTTTTGTCCCTTGAGCGGACCAACATGGCACCTAATTGCAAAGTCTCTTTTTTGAAATTTCAAAGGCTGAAATTCCATTTTCAAACTACAGGAATAGATAGGACCAACTTGTCTTTTGAGGGGAATTTATTAATAAAGAACTTGATGTAGTTTTTATATTCAGGTTGGATTTCCTGTGATATACAAAAACTTATTAGCCAAAACTTTGAGTTATGACTTGTTGGGTTTTGAGTGGAATTTCGGTTATTCCTCAAAACGTCATTTGGGACAAACCAGATCATGGTCGGGTAGCAACCAACCCCCAAATCTCAGTGGTTGAAAACAACAAAGATTTATTTCTTTGTCATGCTCTGTATCCTAGCAGGTTGGCAGAGGGACATTGGTCTTAGTGGTCATTCAGATATTCAAGTTGACTGGGAACCTGTCAGGCTAGAGGAGGAAAAAGGAGAACCCTGGAAGATCTCACACTAAATCAAATGCTCCAGAAAAGAAGTGACATTGCCCCAAATCCACTGGCTGGCTTAGTCATATGCCCGCCACCCCCTGCCCCCTTACTAGGAAGTATAGTCCTACCTTGTGCCCAGAAGACAGAGAACTGGAAGTATTTGGTAAATTACACTAAAGGCTACCAAAATTCATATATAAATAGAGGAGACACTGGCAAATAAAATCTTGTAAATCAAATCTTTTTTTCCTAGTAATGTTGATGATATAATTTAAAGGATGAAGTATTCCAAAATGCCTATTCACAGGAATAGTTACAAAATGAGAAGTATGGTTCAAGGTTGAGAGAAAAACAGAATTTTAATGTAGTCATTATTATATTGGTCATGAATATAGGGATAAAGAAGCTCTTGCTTTTGACCAGGATTATAGAAAATCAAGTATTTTTTGTCCATTATTTGGCTGTTTTTTTTTTTTAAATTTATTTATTTGTCAGAGAGAGAGAGAGCAAGCACAGGCAGACAGAGTGGCAGGCAGAGGCAGAGGGAGAAGCAGGCTCCCCGCCGAGCAAGGAGCCCGATGTGGGACTCGATCCCAGGATGCTGGGATCATGACCTGAGCCGAAGGCAGCCGCTTAACCAACTGAGCCACCCAGGCGTCCCTATTTGGCTGTTTTGAGTGGAAGATGCAGTATATTAGAGAAATTCTAGAGTAGTGATAGCAAACAGATTTTATCTCCTATAACAATTCCAATTTTTTGTAAAATAGTGGACTCTAAACTTATTTGATTTCTTCTATTGGTAAAACATACACTTTATTTGCTTTCATCTCCATTTATATATATTTATTTGATTATCAATTACTATCATAATTTATTCCATATACTGGAAAACTTTTACATACATAGAAATTAGAACTGCAAATAAGCAGTCTGTACTTTCTTCCCACCCCACAAAGAACTGTCTTATTTGTCCCGTTTGGAGATAAATATGCTTGAGCACTTGTTGAACTGGATTTTCAGGCAAGGTCAAGGCTCAGTTCTTAGTGAGTAGCAATGTCGTCCAAGCAAAGAGAGAAGGATGTCATAGGTCCCAGCTGGTTAAAGTCTCTGATTCAAGTTGGCAAGGGTTGGATATTCTACATCCATTCTTGCTTCTTTTCTGTTGCTACAAGACATCCTGTCCGAGGTTTCCTTTTTTAGATCATGGGACGTTATAGCCCTGACAAGTCTTTCAGTAACTCTTTCAAATGAGTCCTTCCTAAGCTGACTTAAGTGGATAATTGAACAGAGGAAACTACAGTGCTTCTGAAAGCTCACAACCGCAAGTAGTTAGCAGTGGTTGGCAAGCTGGATCCAGAAACTGCATAATATTTCAGGAGGCTTTCATAAGGTATGCTCCTTTAATATGAAAGATGCCAATTTCTTTGTGGTGTATGAACTTTGATCTCCTACAAGATTTTTTTTCAAAACTAATTATAAATTTAATACTCATAAATTCGAAAGACAAGAGTTAACTAGTTTTGAAAGTGCTACATGCTAGACATTTAAAAAAATACCTTGTTTTGAATGGTAGATGCTATCTTCCAAGGAAGGACTGGAGAACTTTCTGTTCCCATAAAAACGCATGTTTTATCTGTGTTAGCACAGAAAATGATTTTAGATGCATTGAGTTTTTAGGAAACTTGAAAGGTTGAGGAAGAATACATTATACCTATTGAACTTTAGTAGGAGTACCAGATATTCTAATACTTTGAGGTTTATGCATTGTAATAGGCTAAGAATTTTATTCAGAACACAAAATAAATATAACATCTTTTCCAAGGATTGGTATTACAATGGGGTTGTCTACTTATTTATGTTTTATTTGTTTTGGATAGGGGATTTTAATATGCTGTACAAAATCTATAGACAGTTCTTTCAAACCTGGTAGTGGTCTGTTGGAGTATAATAATTACCAAGATCAGAAACTTCCAGAAAGTCATAACAGATTCTGTGTGGCTGTGTGTCGTTTCAGAGGTTAAAGTAGTGGAAGGAAGTAAAGGTGGTGACACTTGGACAGTATATATAGGGCTGCAAACATTAATGCAGATTTTTGTATTTTGTATTTAATGTATATCTATGAAATCATATAAATTTCTTGTGTGTGTCTGTGTATAACAGCCCAACCCCCCCCCCCCAAAACTGTGGAGATAATGATGAATAAACACAATTTGGTACTTGTTCCAGTGAACTTGCAGCTTCTAATTCTAACTAGATTCCATATCAAGCACTTTGGAAAGACTTAAACATTTTTTTCTTGTATCAAAAATGTTTTATTGGTGATTGACATTTCTTCTTTCCAACAGATGGTGCTATCTTACTGCCAACTATCCCATGGCAAACCCTCCAGGTAGGTCCCTTTCTCCAGTTATCAACTACTGGTTTTGGTACATCCTTCCTGTGAGCCAGCTGGGTGTCATAATATTGTAAAAACAAAATCCTAAAAATTCTAATAATAAATGTGTTTAATTTCTCAGTAATTTTTCTTCCTTAACCGCTTTTTATTAAAAGCTAGACATATAATTAATGCATAACTTATTTCTGGCTTCCTAATATTCTTTGTTTGACTTGGCCATCAACCTATTGAAGGAAGATGTTCATTAAAACAGATTGTGTTGACATAAAATACCAAAGGGATTTTGATTAACTCTCCTGTGTACATCTGTAAATATTTGAAAAGGAAAAGATAGCTTTATTGAGTGAGACCCTTTCAGAAGCAGAGGTCATCTGGTGACCTAAGTTTCTTTTAGCTACATAACTTCTTGACACCATGATTTTTGAGTTGTTAGGCCTATTAAGGTTGTTGGACGTAACATGTAAATACAGATCTAGATAACACGGCTGTCATTTGCATCTTCTTGGCCAGTTTTCTGTTGAATACTGCCACATTTAATGTAATGGCTTAAAAATTAAATGTAGATTTGAGTTATATCAATTGAGTTATATCAAAGACTTAGTAGAGTGTGGCTTCATAAAACTATTTTAATCTCTCATTACCTTATTAAAACTTTTTATTGTGAACAATTTCAAACATACATAAAAGTAGAAGAAATGGTGTAATGAAATTCCATTATCCATCATCCACCTTCAATAGTTATCAGTATATTGTCAAACTTGTATCTGTATATCCCCAACTGATCCCATGTTGGAGTATTTTTTAAAAAGTTTTATTGAGGTATAATTTTTATATGCCATAAAAGCCACTCTTGTAATTGAATGCACTCTTCTACTGATTTGTAATTTATTGATATTAAGTTAATTCATAGAGTTGTGAAACTATCATGGTCTACTTTTAGAATATTTCTCTCATCTCAGATTTCCCTGTGCCTGTTTGCAGTCAGTTCTCTCTCTCACACTTGTCCCCAGGTAATTGCTGTTCTACAAATCTATAGATTTCTACTTTCTGGACATTTTATATAAATGGACTCATATAATGTATAATCTTTTGCATCTTACTTTCTTTCTTAGTGTTTTTGATACAATGTTCACCAATACAGTATCATGTTGTTGTATTTCATTCCTTTTTTTGCTGAATTGTATTTCATTGTATGGACCTATTACAATTTTCATTACCATTCATCAATTGATCAACATTAAGATTGTTTCTAGTTTTGGGCTATTATGTATAATGCTGTTATGAACATTCATGTGACAGTCATGTGAACATGTGTTTTGATCTCTTCTGGGTAGGTATCTAGTTGTGGAATTGCTGGGTTGCTTAATATTTATCTTTTTAAGAAATTGCCAAGCTGTTCCCCAAATGGCTGTACCATTTGATGTTCCCAGCAGCAATTTGAGGGCTCCCTGATTTTCTACATCCTCACCAACACTTGGTATTATCTGTCTTTTTTAATGATAGCTGTTGAAATGGGTGCATAGTGGTATCTCATTGTCCTTTTTTTAAAAAGAATATTTTATTTATTTTTTCAAGAGCGTGTGATTGCATGAGTGCATGAAGGGGGTGGGGTGAGGCTGGGGGAGGGACAGAGGAAGAGGGAGAGAGAGAGAATGAATCCTCAAGCAGGTTCCATCCTAGGATCCTGAGATCATGACCTGAGCCGAAACCATGAGTTGGCTGCTTAACTGACTGAGCCGCCCAGGTGCCCCTCATTGTCCTTTTTAATCATCTTTTAAATCTGTTATGTTTATGAGATGAGTTCTTTCTCTGCCCCAGATGACTTTTCCAGTTGCTCTTAGGTGTTATAAAGAATCTTGATTTAGTCAAAATGTCCTAACTGATTTAAAGGTGAGGCACCTAGTTCCCATCGTCCCCTAAAGCCTGAGGTGAGGTGATGGTAAGGGGAGGCCAGTAGTTGGCTTTCCTCTTTTGCCTTCTTACTCTTTGAGCTTTGCCCCTTATTTTGCTGCCAAGGAGCAAGGATGGGAGAGAGATGGGGAGCAGAGAAGTCTTTTCTGGTACCGTAGTGAGGGAGCCCAACATTTTCTTGGCCTGCAGGTGTTTGAGGCTGCCTTTTGACTTTCTGGGTGAGCACTTGATACCCCTGCCTTGCTTGCTCCCTCACATGCAGTGAATACCTTTTCAATTTAGCTGGTTGCTTCTTCCCTGAACATCTAGAACTTGAATGATTAACTTCCACTTTTCTTTGCTGAGGTCTTTTTACCCCTATAGGTTGCTGCTTTTCTTAGGACCTAAAATAACCTCTTCTTACAAGGCCCTTATCTGGTCCTCAGGCAACATTAACTCATCTCTGTCCCCATAAATTTTGCAGTTGCTTATAGCCTAACCCTGCCATGACTCCTCTGGTTCATCTGTGGTTAGCTACCCATCCCTTCTCTTTCATTTGAGATTTCTCTACTTAGAACCAGAGAACAAAGAGTTCACTGTCACCCCAAACTGAGAGATTCCACTGGGCCCTTCTTGGTAGACTTGAGGAGAGGGTCAGGCATCTCCAAGGCCTCCATGTGGCAGAGGAGACACAGAACACTAACATCTAAAAATCTTCTGGTCTGTCTCTTCCTACCCTTTTATGTCCTCAGTGAGGTGAGGGATTCAAGAGTTATATGCCTGTTTATTTGTGAGATCCCTTGAAAATTTGCATCTTGTTTGATACTCTACTCTGGGATATTGATTATATGTTGAGACAGTTCTGGGTGATAGGTTTGGATCAGAGATAGGTCTCTATGATATATTTATGTATTTCTCTACTGAGAAAAAAAATTTTTTTCAATTAAGTAAAGGGTAAGTGATTGAAGGCATAATAATTGTTTTACAACTCTAGGAAGTCAGAAGAACGAAGCAGCAGGGTTCATAATGTCTAGTTCTATATGACATATGTCCATATATATGACATATGTCCCACCTTCCCTCCCTTCCTCCCTCCCTCCCTGTTTCCTTCCTTCCTTCCTTCCTTCCTTCCATCCTTCCTTCTTTTCTTTTCTTTCTTTCTTTCTTTCTTTCTTTCTTTCTTTCTTTTTTAGGTAATTTCTCCACCCAACACAGGGCTTGAACTTACAACCCTGAGATCAAGAGTTGCATGCTGTACTGACTTGAGCCAGTCAGGCACCCTGGCTTAGGTACATTTCTTGATCTCTTAGGTTCTGTTTTTGTCCTTTGTACAATTGAGGCAATACTACCTGTCTTTTTGGACATTATGAAGAATAAAATAAATGATATATGAAAATAAATTAAACCAGTGCGTGGCATATAATGCATGCTTCTATATAACAATATGACTGAGTTGTGAAGCATTATTTGCATTTGTTTTCTAGGACTGCAAAATAGCACAGACTGGTATCTTAAGCAACACATATTTATTTCCTTAAATTTCTGGAGGTTAGAAGTCCAAGATCAAGGTGTCAGCAGGATTGGTTTCTTGCCTTGTTTTATAGATGGCCATCTTCTTTCTGTGTCTTTACATAATTTTCCGTCTGTGTGACCTTGTGTCCTAATCTTCTTTTCTCATAAGTGGTCATACTAGATTAGGGTCCACCCTCATGACCTCACTTTCACTTAATTACCTTTGTTTTTGTTTTTTGAAGATTTTATTCATTTATTTGACACAGGGAGTGATAGAGTACAGAGGGAGCAGCAGGCAAAGAGAGAGGGAGGAACAGACTTCCCACTGAACAGGGAGCCCAATGAGGGACTCAATCCTAGGACCCTGGGATTATGACCTGACCCGAAGGCAGATGCTTAACCAACTGAGCCAACCAGGCACCCACTTAATTACCTTTTTAAAGGCTCTGTTTCCAAATATGGTCACATTCTGATGTTGAGGTTAGGACTTTAAGATATGAATTTTGGAAGGACACAACTCAGCTCATAACAATGATTTAAAAGGAAGAAGCAAAACTCTTGCTTTTATGGTTGATGTGCTTGCTTATATAACAGATCAAAAGACTCTATGGCTGAAATATTGGAATTAATAAATGAATTTATTAAGTTGCTAGATCTAAGGTCAATACACAAAAATCATGTTTCTGTAGAATAGTAAAAAAAACAATTAGAAAATAAAAATTAAAAATATGACTTACATTTAGTATCAAAACCACCAAGTGCCTGGTAACAAATCTAATATGTGATGTACAAGACCTTCTCACCAAAAGAAAAAAAAAAAGGTTACAAAATGTTACTTATAAAATTGAAAGAAATGAAAGAAGACCCAAGTATACCATGTGAATGGATTAGAGGACTAATTGTAGAAACATCAGTTTTCTTGAATGGATTTATAGACCAAATAAAATGCCAGTAGAATTCAACTGCAGATCGAGTTTTGTGAACATTGAGTAAATCTTAAGACATATGAAAGTTTAAGCTGTAAAAAATAGGATAATCTTAAAGAATAACAAATTTGGCGAAGTTCTGTTACCAGATAGCATGACTATAATGTTACAGTAATTAAGACAGTATGGTATTGGTGCTATATTAAGGGTCCCCAAGACTATCCTTAGGCTTGATGAGCACTTAGGACCTTAGGACTCCCAGGACTCAGGGTATAGTCATATTCATGGATATTATTTACTACAGTGAAATGATACGAAACAAAATGAGAGAACAGAAGAGACACATGAGGTGAACTCTGGAGGAAATCAAGTGCAAACCTCTAAGAGTCTCCCATTGGAGACACATTTAATTTCCCCAGCAAGTTATAACAATACATGTGAAATGTTGTCTGTCAGAGAAGCTCATTAGAGACTCAGTGCCCAGCGTTTTTATTGGGGGCTTGTCATGTACACATACTCTGTCAAGTACACACCCAACTTCCAAACTCTAGAAGGAAAACAAGTGTCCAGCATAATCTTCATTGCTTGTACGAAGAGTTTAGGCACAGTGAGAAATTCCTATCAGTTCTGGGAATGGTAGAAACCCTCTACAGATCTAGGTTTCCACATTCCAGCCAAGGACTAACCTTATATGCAAGCCTGTCAAAGGATAACATTCTCAGGCCTGTTTTGTTAACTCTTTTCTGAACAGGTGCAAAGATGGATATATAGAGCAATAGAATAGAAACAAGTCCAGAAGTAAATCTACACATATATAATTACCTGATATATGACAAAAACGTCATTCCAATATAATGGGGGAAAGATGCCATTTTTAATAAATGATGCTGGATCACTTGGCTATCTAAGTGGGAGAAAGTAGATCTTGATGCCTACTTTACACAATAGCCAAATACCAATTCCAGCTGGGTCAAAATCATAAAATTTATAGAAGGTAACTTGGAGAGTGTCTTCATGATCTTGTAGGCAAGGCTTTCTCAAAAGCTCACAAAAAGCACCAACTGGAAAGCCAAAGATGGATACATTGGACAAGATTAAAGTTGGGAACTTTGTCAAAAGGTGGCTCCATCAGTTAAGCGTCTGCCTTCGGCTCAGCTCATGATCCCAGGGTCCTGGGATGGAGTCCAGCATCTGCTCAGCACAGAGTCTGCTTCTCCTTCTCTCTCTGCCCCTCCCCCCACTTGTATGTATGCTTGCTCTCTTTCTCAAATAAATAAATAAACTTTTAAAAAAGGGATAACACTGAATAAAATAAATTAAGCCATGGAGTGGGAGAATGCATGCTAAATATTATCTACAAAGGACTTGAGTGCAGAGGATATAAGGAAATCCACTCCCAGACCTGAAGACAATGTAATATTAAAAGTGTGCAAAAGACTGAACCAGACAGGCACTTCATGAAAAAGGATATCCATATGACCAATAAACATATGAAAGGGGGAAAGGGTGATTATATGAATTTCCTATTGCTGCTGTAACAAGTTGCTGCAAACCTAGTGACCTATGACTGACTCCTTGGAAGATACTCAGCAGAAAGTGTACTAGTACTCATCAAGAGGCATATTATTAGAATTCACACAGTTACACTTTTCATAATAGTTCCAAGCTGACAACTACTGCCGATTTCCAACAGCAATAAAATGTATAAGTAAATTGTGGCGTATTCATGCAGTGGAATACTGAACAGCAGTAAGAATGAAGAAACCAAGAAAAAAAAAAAAAAGAAGAAGAATGAAGAAACCACCACTATTACCGTGTGTAACGGCATGGGTGAAACTCCCAAATGTTAGCAGAGCAAAAGCATCCAGGCACACAGAAGTATATACGGTGTGATTGTACTTACATAAAGCTCAGAGCCAGTGCATGGTGTTAGAAGCTAGAATAGTGATCCCTTTGGGGATAATAATGCAGAGGAGGGGGCAATGGGAAGTTTTGTCAGTGTTGGCAATGTTCTGTATCCTGATTTGGGGCTGGCTATGCAGATGTTTTCATTCTAAAATGATTCATCAAGGCCTTACTCACAATTTATGCACTTTCCTACACGTATGCTAAATTTATAAAAGGTTAACTTATAAGTAAATAATGTGCATGAAGTCTTTTTGAGAAATCTTTGAAAAATTATTATCTTGTAAATTTTTTCCCTTTACCACCCCACCCTGAAGTCTTTTACTTCAAAACATTTGTTTCCTTTTTGGGATCCTCACACTCTCCAGTTGAAGGCTGGGTCCAGTTTTAAGTTAGCAGAGTCGCTGGAAAGTTGAGAATATCCTTTCAGGAAATGGGTCCTTAATTTTGTGGATGTGTTTCACAGGTTACAAAAACAGGCTTGGTGGGAATTTTAGCTTCAGCATTTCATCCAGTGCCAACTACACTTGACATAGAAACTCCAGTGACTCATCATCTCAGGTTGTGACAATGAGATTAGGAGGAGTTTGGAAGTTCAGGCGCAAAAGAGATCAGTTACTAGTAAGCCAGTTTCTGTGTTTTGTCTTTTCAGTAATGCACATATTCTTAGTGGGTTTCAACCCTGTGTGTGACTGAAGATATTCTCCATGTGTGAGATTTCATACAGTCCTCTAAAAGTTCCTTTTATCTCACTGAACTTATTTGGTTGCTTGTTTATTTATTTATAAACTTGCTTTAAGAAATCCTGTAGTGATATTATGCCTCCATCAGAAAGGATGAATACCCAACTTTTGTATCACCATGGACAGGACTAGAGGAGATTATGCTGAGTGAAATAAGTCAAGCAGAGAGAGCCAATTATCATATGGTTTCACTTACTTGTGGAGCATGAAGAATAACACGGAGGACATTGGGAGATGGAGAGGAGAAGTGAGTTGGGGGAAATCAGAACCATGAGAGACCGTGGACTCTGAGAAACAAACTGAGGGTTTTGGAGGGGAGGGGAGTGGGGGGTTGGGTGAGTCTGGTGGTGGGTATTAAGGAGGGCATGTATTGCATGGAGCACTGGGTGTGATGCATAATCAGTGAATCTTGGAACACTGAAAAAATAAATTTAAAAAATACCCCCCCCCCAAAACCCTGTAGTGAAAGATACAGAAGAAATGGGAGACAGAACTCCTTTTCTGGAATTACAAAATCTGGATTTATGGAACCCTTAAGGATATTTAGTCAACGATGTATCCAGAGTGTTGGGGGAGACCATATTTCTGAATCCTCATGTTTGCCTAAAAGGAGCCTTCCACTCAAGTTCCTTAGGGGAGTTTCCACCCTTTTCTCATCTCCCTCTGCTTGGTGACTTATCTACTTGGTGAGATTAGTAGAGAACACCTGAGCATTCAGTGGCTTGATTCCCTCTCTTTCTTAAAGCAGTGGGTCCTGAAGCTGTAGGCCTTTATCTGTTGAGTAGTTTTTGAAGAGGGTGCTGTCTCTGCAGTGATTGGGTTTTTGGATCTGTAAGCTGAACTCATGGTCATAGGTAACAGAAGGTTGAGTGTACCTACAGATCTAAGCTGCCTTCTTCAGTATGCCTTTATCAGTAATTAGGCTTTTATTTTTATTTCTTATCTGTGTGTGTCTCTCTTTTTTAAGATTTTATTATTTTATTTGAGAGAGAGCGAGAGAGCATGAGCAGAGGAAGGGGCATAAGCAGACTCCCTGCTGAGCAGGGAGCCCCACACAGTGCTTGATCTCAAGACCCGGGGAATCATGACCTGAGCCAAAGGCAGACACAGCCTACTGAGCCACCGAGGTGTCCCTTTGTGTCTCTTTCTTGATGGGCTCATTCCACTTGATTTCAGTTGGCCACATGTCTTAGTCTGTTCAGGCTGCTATACTACACCATAGACTGGGTGACTTATAAACAATAAAAATTTATTTCTCACAGTTCTGGAGGCTGGGGAATCCAAGGTCAAGTTTTGGGCAGATTCAGTGTCTGGTAAGGACTGTCTTTTCACATGGGAGAAAGGGCACGGTGACTTTCCAGGGTCTCTGTTATGAGGACACTAATTTCATTCATGAAGGTTTTGCCCTCATGACCTAATTACCTCCCAAAGTCCCCACCTCCAAATGCTGTCATGTTGGGCATTAGAATATAACAGACGAATTTCAGAGGACACGGTCCGTAGCACCACACATGCCTGGGAGTGTGCCGTTCTTCCTATGAGGCTGAGAAAACATGGACATAACAACTGTCTTGCACAGTTAGATTAAACTGTTAGAAGGAAAAGAAAGCTTTGCTAAGTTTTTTTTTTTTTTTATAAAACTACTCTTTTGTAGCTCCTTTTATTTATTTATTTATTTATTTATTAAAAGATTTTATTTATTTATTTGAGAGAGAGGCAGTGAGAGAGCATTAGCGAGGAGAAGGTCAGAGGGAGAACCAGACCTCCCGTGGAGCTGGGAGCCTGATGCGGGACTCGATCCCGGGTCTCTGGGATCATGACCTGAGCCGAAGGCAGTCGTCCAACCGAGCCACCCAGGCGTCCCAAAAGCTTTGCTAAGTTTTAAGGAGAAAAAAAAGGAAAGCAAGAAATATACAAAGAAAAACAAGAATAAGAAACATTGAAAGCTATCTAAATGCCCAAATCAGGAGTTTGGGTACCTCCAGTCCCTTTCCTTGAGATCAGCTCATTAGCACCTCTGCTGCTCAACAGGTCAACAAGGAAAGTGACATTCTTATTTTTCTGACTATATAAGGAAAACTAATGTAGAAAACTCTAGCAACAAAATGGTATAAAGAAGAATCACCTAAAAATCTCTCCAATAGGGTACCCAGTGAATATTTTAGGAACGATTCTTTACAGAATGTGCATGTGAGAACCTTTGGAGTCCTGAAACTGTCATATATTTATGTGGTTGGCAGTCACATGGATGTATACAAAGTAAAAATTCAAGTTGTACAAGATTTATGCATTTTACTGTATGTATATTATGTGTCAGTTTAAAAATCTAGATGTTTCCTTCTCTCTACAGTTTCACAGAAACAATTTTATTATCCATGTGGTTTTGATACGTCTTTCCTCCAGGGGTCATATATTATAAACTTTTTCCGTAACAATACATTTACCTATACATCTCTGTCTTAGGGCACGTTGTGGCAAGATTTAGAATCTTATGGAAGCTGGCTTAGGGAAAACAGAAGTTATAGGCATTCTCACGGCATCTTAGACCAATTATATTTCTTTTTTTTTAATATTTTATTTATTTATTTGACAGACAGAGATCACAAGTAGGCAGAGAGGCAGAGAGAGAGAGAGAGAGGAGGAAGCAGGCTCCCTGTGAGCAGAGAGCCCGGTGTGGGGCTAGATCCCAGGATCCTGGAATCATGACCCGAGCCGAAGGCAGAGGCTTTAACCTACTGAGCCACCCAGGCGCCCCAGACCAATTATATTTCTTATTTTTTAATTTATTTGTTATCTTTGAGCCAATCTTCTGATCCTTCTCTAATTTATCTTACTTTCTATATATTTGGTCATCTTAAAATTTTATCACAGTCTTAGGGAGTAGCTTCGTAGTTTCCATCAGACAGTTTTCTCACATAAAGGGCCATTTCATTAGGTCTATATCTTAGGACATAGATGATCCATGGAGTTCACTATGTGAGTATTCTATTCTGCCTGATGTAGCTATGCCTGCAAAGCAGGAAAGTAAGTATCAGAGAAGCTAGCCTGCATCTTGTCAACAGATCAAAATCGTTGTTTAACTGTGTGGGAAGATGGGCAGAAATAGCTTTCATTACCATTTTAGAAATTCATTCAGTAGACATTTGTCATTCAGAACTCTAATGTGTGTGACATTGTATTGGAGGCTGGGGG